>CM074439.1:33644059-33726559 GCA_037101425.1 Elopichthys bambusa | reverse complement strand
ATAAATGTATAAATTCATGCTAATAACAACAATATAATAATAATAAATACATAAATATATAAATTGTGTAATAGTAATAATAATTATTATTATTAATAATTTAAATATTATAGTAATAATAATTATTAGTATTAAATCCATTTATGAATTGTATAATAATATAATTACAAAAATAAATTATAGTAATAATAATTATTGCTATTATTATTATTATTATTATGAATAAGTATTATTATAATTATTGATTTATAAATTATTAATAATAATTATCAGTATTAAATCAATTTATTAATAGGTTAATTAATAATAGTAATCATAATTATATCATTATTATTATTATTGTTGTAAATAAATTAATTTACAAATTAATATTATTGTTGTTGCTAATAACAATATAATAATAATAGATGAATATATAAATTGTGTAATAATAATGTTATTATTATTAGTATTAATCAATTTATGAATTGTATAATAATTACAATACAAAAATTAATTCTATTAATAATAATTATTGCTATTATTATTATAAATAAGTATCACTATAATTATTAATTTATAAATTATATTGATAATAATTTTTAATATTAAATCAATTTATTCATTATATAATAATTATTATTACAAGGTTAATTAATAATTATATTAGTAATTATATTATTACTATTATTATAATTATTATATTGTAAATAAATTAATGAAATTATATTTGTTAATTATTGTATTAAAAATAATTTATAAATGAATCTTTGTTGTTGTTAATAAATTAAATTATAAATGTTATTTCTTACTTGATTTTTTTATTTTATTTGATTGAATATCACTTATTAAAGCATGCAGCATGATGTGACAACAAACTATTGTTTGAAATAATTATTATTTTACATAATGCATTCACAAACTATTTTCAAACAATAATAGTACACACTATATATACTGCACAGTATTCAGTCAGTAGTAAGCTAGTATAGTCCAAAATAATTTGCTACTTGCTATTGCTTGTCATTGGTAGATGGTGCTCGTTCTGTTTTATGTTTTTTATTTTATAATGACAATTTGCATAGGCTGTAGTCGTCAGTACTTGTATTCAGGACACACAGTATGCAAGGCGCCTGTTTTGTGTTGGCTCGGACGCCGTGATGAAGAGATAATCAGTGTTATTCACTTCACCAGTCAGTGCTCATAATGTTATGCCTGATCGGTGAATGTCCTCAAAACAAACAGACAAGGACTACAACTCCAATTTTGATTTCACAGACTGTGTTCGGTTTCATTATGAGTAACTGCTTTCTTTCAGGTGTTTCCCATGAGGAAAGTGATCTGTCCATTTTCTCACGTACCACCTTAATTTGCTTCTGCGTGCGCAGCAAAATACCGTACACTGCTGTTTTTCAGTTCCTTACAGCCAGATACTGCCTCATCCTGTGCTTGTTTGGCAGAAATAAAGCAGAAAAAGACCCAATTAAGGCACACTAGATTACTAAATAAATAAATAAGAGGCATAAATGGGCTTCAGCTCATCATGGGAGTCCAATCTCTCAACTGGCAGGCCGGGAATTAACACGTCCAGCCACGGAGAGGCCAAAAGTGCTCTCTGTTCGTCAGCCAAACACCCCTTTTCCAAATCTAAAGTGACAACCGCCGACAGTCGCGAGCGGATCAGAAGGGTGCAGGTAATATCCCATCGTGACCAGCTGATTAAACCTGGGGTGGGCCGTTGATGAAGAATACTCTCTGTTATGTTCCTGTCTAATTACAGCGGCCGGGACGAATAATCTGAGAGGCGGCGATGGCCGAGGGTTCTAGAGAATACACGGTTAATGAGGTGAACCGCTCGAATGAAAAGGTGAGAATCAATCACAGAAAATCAAGCAGATTGTTCATTAGGAGTCGGGATAATGCACAGCGTGCCGGCAGCTCCGGCGGCAGGACGACTCTAATTAGGACCCAGACGAGAGGCCATGCGGATTTATGAACGCTGTCATAGGAATCACTGTTTCATGTGACACGGACATGAATGGATGCGTTTGGCTATCCGTGGCTGAATCCAATCGGGGAAATGACATCTCCAGTACGACAGTCATGCATCAGCAATTGGATTTTTCTAATTTGATCGATTGAATGAAATGCGGGAAGATTTTAGACTTTTTTTTTTTTGGCTTGATGAAATGGGCGCACAACCCTTTTTTTTTTAAATGTCGTAATCTGATGTATTTTAGGCTCCTAAAAGGGTTTTTTTTCCCGCAGTGATGCCATAGAGGAACCATTTTTTGCTTCCTCAAAGAACCTTTCAGTGAACAATTCTAGTGTGAAGAATGTTCTAAAGAACGTTTTGTGTATTGAAAAGATTCCATGGAAGGTGAAGGTTCTTTTTGGAACCATCGATGCTTTTTTTTTAAGAAAGGACGCATTAAAAATGAAGGTAAATATATTTATAATGTTATATACAATTTCTAGTTCAAATAAACACCGTCCCTTTGAACTTCTATTCATCAAAGGATCATGAAATAAAAATATGAAGTAGCACAGACATAATAATCAGAAATGTTTCTCGAGCAGCAAATCGCATTAGAGTGATTTCTGAAGGGTCATGTGACACTGATGTAATGATGCTGAAAATTTTGATCACAGGAATAAATCGTACAGTACATGTAGTGTATCAGAATTGATGGTTTAAAGGAAAGGGTTGAAAAAGGAGTTCGAGATTTTGAAAAAAAAAGTAGATTATTTTATAATCATATTAGTAAATTAACTTGCATTAAAAAAATATTTTGATTTTTTGCCTTTAAAAGAGGACTTGGCAAGGCTACTTTAACACTGTTGCCGTGGGTTGAAGCGATATATAACATGATATTTATGATAAATGCGAATTTTATTAGGGGAACCCCGCCAAAAGCGTGGATTTTACCCACCTGAATGTGATGTTTTGGGCTAGTTTTGAGTAGCAATTGGGCGGGTTTTGTTGTGAAAATCTGGCAACCCTGATTTTCCATTAACAGAAAAGTCCCACACCAAGAACAACTATAACGATGACTATATTTGTGGATGATGTCGTTCCGTTTATTCTTGTTCGCTCTGCAGTTTTGTCGTCTGCCGCTTAAAATGCTTGAGCGCTTTAAAGCAGGATGGATTCTGATTGGCTGTCGATGTTTCTATCATTCATCAGCTGGAAAAAATCGTTCTGAAAGGGATTCCAACTATAACCAGTGTTGCCAAGTCTGTGGTTTTAACGCGGAAGTGGGCAAGGTTGGGGAGTAACGGAATGCACGTAATCACGATACAAAAATCCAGGATACGTCAAAAAACGTACAGTTACATTTTGAAAAAAGAGGGAATACTATCAGGATTTAAAACTAAATAAATCATTATTTTGCCATTATAACACATATTAAGCGCTGCTTGTAGCCACTAGATGTCTGAATACACACATATATATATATATATATATATATATATATTCAGGGCTGTGTATTCCAAAGTTGTGGAAATGAGACATGATTGCTTAGTTTTAATAGGTTTTAAAAGTAACCAAAATGCTAAACATTAAAATGAAAGCAGAACAAACATGAACAGAAATGTCTGATCCGAGCTTGTTCAGTTTGGTTATGATCTGATGTCACTTTTATATTTTTAAGCTCTAAACAGCAACAACGATAATAATATTGCAATAGATAATTTATCAGATTTATCATATTTTTATTGTTGAGACCCATTCAAAAGTATTTAAGATTTAAAAACTTGCAGAAATAATTAAAATTAAATTTAAAAAATGCAATTTATTTATAGTAAAGTTGATTTCCCCCCCACCCCCACCCCCAAATTTCTCTTTCTTTCTTTCTTTATATATATATATATATATATATGTATGCATATGTTGCCCAAAAGTAATCAGATTACATTACTTTCATATTGTGGTACTTGGATTACATTACTGAATACTTTTTTTATGAAGTAATTTGTAACTGTAACGGAATACATTTTTAAAGTGACCCTCCCAAAACTGGAATTGGGCTAGTTTAACACGGTTGCCGCGGGTTGTTTTTCATATCCGCGGGTTGAAGCATCCCCAAACAACATGATATTTAGCCCCCAAATGCGAATCCCACCAAAAACACAGACTTTACCTGCCATAACATTTTTACTGTGGACCCCCCCTGAAATGTGATTGGGCTAGTTTTGAGTAGCAATTGTGCAGGTTTTGTTGTGAAAACCTGGCAACCCTGACTATAACATTTCTCCGAACTGTCGTTATCGTGATAGTTGTGGACTATAGGTGTGAACGAGCTTTAATGCGGGGCTAAAAGCTCACTTTCAAATATTGCTCTTTTCTGTTATCTTTCCATCAGATGGAAAAACAAAAGACTGCCCCAAAATTATCCGTCTTTGACATAGCAACTAGCACAAAGTGGCTTTTCCAGACATCGCTCCATGTTTTGAGCTCAGACACATGCTCTCTGGAGGCAACAGGCTAAGCGTGTGCTCCACCGGAGAGAGAAACCAAGGAAAATAAAAACGAAATGGGTGGTGCAATCCGTGAGGAAAACAAAGTTGGTTGGAGGGGCTGATATTTGCATAGCTGATAGAGACGGGGAGGCATGAAATGAAACGGGAAGGTATTTTTAGAGCTGACGGAGGAAGTGGGAGATGTTTATGATTTCAGAGCAACTACTCCCTCCCCGAGGTTCTGCTTCACGCTACGAGCTTTTGGCAGCGCTGTCTCTCTAGTCAACCTGGCAACAGCTCCCTCATGCACTGTAGACTGACAAGAAAAGAGTTCACTTCCAGTATACCGTTGCATTAGCCCAAAAAAAAAAAAAAAATGGTTCTCCTGTGACTTTTCATAATGTAAAATCTGTCTCCTTGAGACGGAGAGGAAGTCAGGCTCTCTGGACAAGCCTGTTGATAAACGTTCATTTGTTCAGCAAGGCATCTTATATCAGACGCAACAGGAAATGTTTGTAAAAATGATCATTTTCACAGATACGACCCATCGGGGAGAAGCGACGCTGCTTGCCGTTCATTCCTGCTTAAAGGGACTAATTCAGTAACTAACTGCAAAAAAAAAAAATCAACTCTCCCTTTGACCCATTTTCTTTAATGTGGCAAATAAGACAAACCTCCACAGTTTCCTGACTTGTGTTTTTGTCGGTTCAGCAGGGAAAATGCTCTCCTGGGGTAGGAATGAGGCAGTATCCCTGTTTGGACTTCCTCCTTCCTTCCTGGACGTCCTGGTCCCAACAAAGACCCCTCACCTGAGAAGGGTGTTGTGGGGGAATCTGGACACAGAGTCCAGATACAAAAAGCACCATAAAAGCATCATAACCTTGTATGGTACGTATTGTGTTAGAATATTTGTTTGCATTTGATTTTAAATTGTTTTTATTTAATTAATGTAATATATTTTTGTTTTTTTTTGGCATTTATAGGGGAATTCATGGTACTAAATTATATTTATGCGGCGGTTATAATCCATTTTTATTACCTTTTGGAGCATATAGACCTAAAAAATGAATTTTTCAACTTAAACTGTAGTAAATCTTAAGTGCTTTGGAGCTCAGACTGAAGTTTGGTCTCTTTACAAGTCAACGCAGATTATTGCTGAAATGGAAAAAAGATTATTGTTATGAAAAATGCACAAAAATACTATTTTCAATTTTTATATGAAATATATATTTTCCGAAAAACGTTTTTACTCTAAAACTGCGAGAAAAGCCATAAATCTAAACAAATTTGAGGTTGATATCTTAAAAAATGAGCTTTCAGTAAGATTTTGTTTGGGCGCAGTACCAAACGCGTCCACTAGGAAATTCCACTAGGAAGTACAAATGTGAATATATTTTTCAGGACCATTTAACCTTTTCGACTGGTCCATGATTTTTTTGTTTGTTTGTTGTTGTTTTTTTTTACATAGCAAGTGCCAAAACCAAGTTTCGTACCGTTCCAATGAAGTAAAAAACAAACAAAAATCAAAACAAAGAAAAACATTTGGTCAACAGCACCATAGGGTTAAGAAAGAGAAATAAGAGGAATATATAATCAATTCAAAGTCCCATAGATGAATTAAATACAAGAAAAATTGTATATATTTTTTCTTGTATTTAATTAATATTTGGGACTCAAAATTGATTGAGGGTTATTTAATATTGTTCTCAAAAGCACAGATTATTCTGAACTTTATCACTATTGTCATTTGTCTGGAGAGCCGATTCCATAAAACATTCCCGTGTACATTTTTGTCTAAAAACAATGCATCATGCATAAATTATGATGAACACCATCTATAAAAATTCCAAATGAGAAAATGCCTTTCTGGTATGGCAAATGGCAATGTCAATATCTTCAATATTTTCTGTAAAATTATGCTGATCAATTAACAAAAACGTCTAATTCACTTACTGAACCTACTGAAATGTGTTAATAAAATAGTTTGGGGAGCACTTCAAATGTGTGAACTATGGCAGAGCTAAATAATGCCTTCATAATGCCTTCCAAAGACCGAATATAGTGTATAACCACTTTTACTTTTGTGTGAAGTAGTCGAGAGACGCACAAACAACGTGTTTTACTCTGAGGACGCATTTCCCGAGTAAAGATAAACAAAATGTCCCAGCATAATTTAGACAAAAATCGGGGTTAATTGGTGTCTTGGGAAAGCATTCCTACTTTATGTCCCTACAAGCTCCAGACCCTCTTGTGTTCCCGGCCGCTGCTTCACTGCCTGTTTATGAATAATTAGAAAAAATAAGGACCCAGGTACAATAAAAGCCACAATTATAGACCGAATCCAATCTCGGCATGCTCTAGACACACTGCAACTCGTCTGACAGATTGTCTCTTTAAAATCCCTTTTGCTGCAGCCCTTGGATGATGGGAGGGGGGGACACTTTCCCTCACTTTTCCTTTTGTTCGGCATGAACCTAGAAAACCCATCCGCTCAGCGTCCAAGGTCTAGGCACGGCCACGCTGGAAACCCAGACGCAGCGGATGGAATTGCCATGGGAACGGGCCCCTTGACAACGATTTCATACTCAAGAGAAGAAAAGAGAGCAATATCTCTCTCCCTTTATTCGCTTACTTTGAGATCTTCTCTCATATTCTCATTCTCTCTCGTCTTTCCTTTCTCTTTCTCTGATTCTGATTTGTTTTATGTCCCATTTCATTTTACAAGACAAATATAATTTCCTTCATTAAATAGCTGTGTAACCCAGAAACATTTTGCCAGACTGTATTAGATATATACAGTAGTGTTCAAAAGTGATTAAACCATCAAAATATGAGGACAATGTTTTAAATATGAGGGAGGAACAAAACACTAAAAATTATTTGACAAAAAAGGCAAGCTACAGGTTTTATTTTACCATGCAAAAGAAAAATGCATAGAAAGACAAAAAGCATACATTGACTACAAAATAATCAGTTATTAATATTTCATTGGTTCTCTCTTGATTTCTGGCTCAAAAAAATATTTCTGCACAATTTGTCATTATTAAAACAAATAAAACAATCGACTCCAAGCACAACTACGCAATTTGCTTACAAAATATTAATAATAATATGTGAATAAAGGGTAAAGATGTCATTTTTCCTTGACTGAACAACACTTATGGTCACTACTGTATGTTTGGTTATGAGCAGACACGAGGCTTTATATTATTTGTGTAAAAACAAAGAAACGACAATGTAAAAAAATGCTTTATTTTAAATTATCTGTTTTGAGCTTAAGTGTTTTATTATGTGAATTTTTTTTTTTTTTTTTTACACTGTCAGACTGAATACATTTGTTATGAATAATCTAATATTTAGGTTTATGTCTCAGATAAAAAGAGAAAATGCTGAAATGCAGTATCATTCTTTAAAATATAAAGTATTTCTATTATCCTTAAAAATAGGCATTACCTGTGGAGATTTGAATATATATATATATATATATAAAACTTTAGAATGAGAAAAATAAATATATTTTCACTACACTTGTCATACAGTGTCATAAAATAAAAACAGTTTGTTCCTAAAAGAAGCATTTTCTTTCTTAATTCACACTTTTTGTGCAATAAAAAGATTTCATGGATGTTAAACCTTCTTCATGGAACCATCGATGCCAATAATTTTTTGAAATTTTTATCATATCACCCTCTCCGGTGTCCATATGGGAGACAGTATGTTGTGCAAGAGTGTGAAACAGTTTTTAGTGGAAAAAATCCAGTGCAAAGCATTCAGTCTCTTTTCTTAAAGTGTGCTTACTATTATGTCCCTTTCACAAGATGTAATATAAGTCCCTGGTGTCTCCAGAATGTGTGTGTGAAGTTTCAGCTCAAAATACCCCACAGATCATTTATTATAGCTTGTCAAATTTGCCCCTATTTGGGTGTGAGCAAAAACACGCCGTTTTTGTGTGTGTCCCTTTAAATGCAAATGAGCTGCTGCTCCCGACCCCCTTTCCAGAAGAGGGCGGAGCTTTAACAGCTCAACAACAACAAAGCTGGAGAATCTCACGCAGCCAAAATGACGACATTGTTCAAACCGGAGTCGACACTGATGGAGAGACTTTTAGTGTTAGTGATGTCACAACCCGGGAAGAAGCTTGTTATAACAGCGACTTTGCATTGAACTTTGAGCGTCGTAACTTTGCAGATGTTGTTTATGCTCAAACAGCAACATTACAAAGTTAAAAAAGTGAAATCATAATCACCGGTTTAAAACAAACAAAGCTCAAGTTCTGCTGCACTCAAGCAAAGCATTGAACATGACTCGATCAATATCGCCCAGTTTTCCTGCCCAGTCATTACCAAGAGAGTCGACGAGTCTTCAAGACATTTTAAGATGCTTTATTCTGTCACCTGTTAAACACAGAAAGCTTGTGTTTTCCTGCAGCGCTTGCATATTTCCCGCTTTGATTGTTCTCTGTTGTGCCTAGGCATCACCAGCGGCCTGAATATTTGTGGCAGAAGCTCGTCGCTGCGACAGGAGGGAAGAACCTAATCTTCGCTCACATCCAGAAAGCGTAATCCGTTCAAAGTGGCACCTCGCGCAGGAGAAGAACAAAAATTACCATTCATCTTCCATCAAGGCGCACAGCTAAAGCTGCGTTTCATCTCCTCGACTGACTCAGCTGAGGAGAAGGTGCACCGACAGCGAATGTGACATCTGATTTGTAGGCTGTCTAATCACAGGAGAGGGTGTACATTTTCTCTTGAAAAAGGGCTCTGTTCGCAGGAGAGCCTGTCCTAATTGAACGTGCATGAGGAGAAGCCGTTCAGAGATCACAGGTACAGTATGCAACGAATAGCAAATAAGTTTCAAATGCACGTTCTAATTATCTAAATTAGATTTAATTGAGCACAAGAGAGGATTCTCTGTCCTAATTAGGTTACCAAAATATTGAAGCTTCACATGTATTAATCATATTCCTAACACACACCAGCCAAGCTGGCGATGATGATACAGGTTGAACAAACATCTGCAGGAGTTCAAAGAGACGAAATCATCTATTACAAAAGTACATACTTTTGAGTGTGTAGCAGAATAGTAGGCAAGCTTTGGGACAAACTGCTTCATCTGTCGCGTAGTTACACGCATCCTGTCACCGTTTAAACATTCTGTCAAAGTTAAAATCGTCCACATTCAATTTCCTACCGTTTTGGAGAGAAATGCAGCATGCAGTCATGACGAGAACTCTCCTCATGTGTTTGCATAATGATACATTTAAAAGATGACCACATATATTATTATTATAATAGTTCACGATGCTGTTGCAGATGAAATATAATGTGGATAACATTGAATAAATATCTTTTCATCAGGTTAGATATTGATTACTAATCACTCAGTCCCCTTTGTCTCTCTCTACTTACTCTCACACACCCACCATGTTTGTAGTTCTCTAACACCTTTTATTCGTGTTTGTAGTTCTAATTGAATCATCGTGCAACATGCAGTGGGTTGTGAGCAATATAAGCCGTTAGAGTATGCACGGATCTGCACTTCAGATTCTAACCTTTAAAGTACTCATTTCAACATACTATGATTTGGGACACACTAATTCTGTTTGGGATGGATACACTATGGAGTCACTAAGGGGACATGGTGATGGAAATAATGTGAGGTGGGCGGGAAATCTTTATTTCAGTGCTTTTGCATTCTCTCACAAAACTTTTGCATTCCCCAGAGAAACTTTGTTCGCTTGCAAAAAAATTGCGTTCGCTCGCAAAAACAAAAAGTGCATTCGCTCATGAAAGAATTGCATTGGAAATAATATGAAAAAATATATTTATCAAAAACAAGTAATCATTTAGTTTTATAGAACACATAATATACATTATACAAACAATAATCTTATGTACATTATGTATTATAACAAATGCCTGCAGAGGGCGCCAGATCACTTTACAGCAGATCAAATGCTTGTTTAATATTGGCCAAATGGCGTTTAATTCAAATGTGTAGTTAATCTTTAATATTTGCCAATTTCTTTACGATAGAAATGCTACAGCCACTGTAATTTGAAAAAATCGAGTACTTGAATTTAATCGAGGAATCGTGACAGCCCTGTTTTAGCATTCCCCTGAGAAACTTTGTTCGCTCGCAAAAAAATATTGTATCCGCTTTCGAAAAAATTGCGTTCGCTCACAAAAATTTTTTTAAATTCGCTTATAAAAAATTGCATTCGCACGCAAAAAAATGTGCATTCGCTTTTAAAAAAACTGCGTTCGCTCATAAAAAAATTGCATTGGAAATAATGTGGAAAAACTATATTTATCAAAAACAAGCAATCATTTAGTTTTATAGAACAATACTGTTAAAATACATAATATACATTATACAAACAATCAACTTATGTACATTATGTATTATAACAAATGCCTGCAGAGGGCGCCAGATCACTTTACAGCAGATCAAATGCTTGTTTAATATTGGCCAAATGGCGTTTAATTCAAATGTGTACTTAATCTTTAATATTTGCCAACTTAGAAATGCTACAGCCACTGTAATTTTAAAAAATCGAGTACTTGAATTTAATTGAGGAATCGTGACGGCCCTGTTTTAGCATTCCCCTGAGAAACTTTGTTCGCTCGCAAAAAAATATTGTATCCGCTTGCGAAAAAATTGCGTTCGCTCACAAAAAAAAATTTCATTCGCTTTTAAAAAAACCGCGTTCGCTCATGAAAAAATTGCATTGGAAATAATATGAAAACTAAATTTAACTATAACTTAAGTTTCTTGGAGAATGCAATGCTTTTGAGAGCGAATGCAAAAGCATTGAAATAAATTCAGAGCTAATCTTTTCAATTTAAAGCAATTTTTAAAATTATCTTTATTGTTTAGGTCTTTGGTGTGAATGGGCATTAAAACAAATTAGGTTTACACAACACTGTTTTCGTCTAAAAACGTTTTATTCGTTTTGGCTGTTTGTTTATGCGACTGCTATTTTGGGCGCCTGAAAACGCAAACATTTGAAAACGGGTTTCAAAGCGCACGTTTTTGAAAACGATACTGTTAATGTCTCAGTGTAAACTACACAAACGGCATTAATCTATAGGCGCATAGTGTTTCTTTACATAGTGACATCGCCATCTATTGGCCAAGTAGCAGAATACAGCATTTTTAGTCGCTTTTACGGATCCGATTGCTTTGACAGCGTTGTCGTCAGTATTCGAAAAAGAAAAAACATTTCCGTTTTTAGCACATTGTTGTCATGTTATCATTGCCTAAGAAATCCCACACACCTGATTGGTCCAGTAAACAACCATAGCATCATGTCAGCGACTTTTGCACAGGCGAGTACCACTCATAATTTTTTCCGAAAATGTACAAAATTGAGTTTTTGTATTTTTTTCTTTCTGAGCTGTAATGAAATGTTCCAGCTGATGCACATATGACACTGAAGTCAGCATTACTCTCCTCTGCAGGAGCAACAGTAACTCTCTAACAGCGAGTATGCTGGGGTCGGAGGTGACTAGCCCGTGATATGATGCACCAGATTCCTCCATGACAACAGCAGCTCTGTGTGTCGGCTCCTGAGGCGCCCGGCACAGCGCGACTGAATGCACACGGCCTCCGAACCGCCGTCTGGAACTGATTAATGACAGTTTGCCTTCTCTGTTCTATTTCCTTACATTCCTTTCTTAAAGGGCGTTCACACTGACAGCAATTTGAGTCTGCAAGACATTCATTTACAAGGAGAGTGGGCAATTTCTGGAAATATGAGTGACGGACCGTTAGCTGGACCGCCTACTAGCAGCAATAGATTAGCATACTAACATACTAATCATAGTCTGTGCGCAGTGTGCAAATTTTCTATAGGTATGTTTGGCATACTTTTTTAAACTACATTTGACAAAATGTGCAGTACACAACTAAGAACGTGGTGCAACAATGCAGTGAACTCGACTTTTTTTCAAGATGATCCCACATACAATGTAATGTGACCAAAAACACTTAAAAATCACTAAAACTGCTAAAAGTCATTTTCAGTAATTAAAATGAAGCTGAAATGAAATAAAATATAAATATTAAATGGAAAAACTTAAACAAAATTAGACAAATTTAGAAATGTACTAAAATTGCCCAAACTAAAATAAAAATAAAGTCACTAATTGTTAGTCACTAATGATTATTTTGGTAATCGGCCGATTATTTTGACGATTATTTGAGTAATCGGATATTTTTGTGGTAATAAAAATCGACCTAGGCCTTTAAGATGAATTAAAATACATATATAACAACATGAGGCAATACTATTTAGTTATTAAAATACATAATATACGTTATACAAACAATCATCTTATGTTCATTATGTATTTATAACAAATGCCTGCAGAGGGTGCCAGATCACTTTACAGCAGATCAAATGCTTGTTTAATATTGGCCAAATGGCGTTTAATTCAAATGTGTAGTTAATCTTTAATATTTGCCAACTAGATAGAAATGCTACAGCCACTATACTTTAAAAAATTGAGTACTTGAATTTAATCGAGGAATTGTGAACTGTTTTAAGTTTTATTTTTGTCAGTAACGAACAAACATTTGACGAGCGACAGGAACGGTCGATTTTTATATCTGCAGCGTTGTGAAAGGAAGCCCCGCCTACAATGAAACCTCATTGGTCCAAAATTGCACTCTGCATAACAGTAGTTGATATTGAAGTTGCGGTGTAACGGAAGAAGCAACAGATTTTTTTCTTCCATCTGAGTGAAACAGATTAAGAAAAAAAGTAGGACTAGGACTTGCATCGGTTGTCAATCGATTGGACGGAGGCGGATCTGAATGCGAGATAGCGATCAAAAAAGGGGCGGGGTTTATGCAGACTAAATGACTGGAGAAGTTCAACATACGTCACCAGAGAGAAGTCTGTCGGTTCACCAGAAGATCGAGTTTGATTTAAAGGGGTGGTTGATTATGATTAAACTTTTTCAACTTTAGTTAGTGTGTAATGTTGCTGTTTGATCATAAACAACATCTGCAAAGTTACGACGCTCAAAGTTCAATGCAAAGAGAGATACTTTCTTTTACAGAAATCGCTTTTTAAGGACTACAACAAACGGCTGGTAGGGACTACAACGAGCTTCTTCCTGGGTTGGTGACATCACTAACCCTAAAATTTACATAAACCCCACCCCCGAGAACACACAACAAAGGGGGCGGGGCCATGTTGGGCTGCTTTAGAGAAGAGGAAGAGTTGTTGTAGTAGAGTGTTGTTGACATGCCGTCATTTTACGCCGGACTGCTTCACAAACGAGGGTCAATTCAACACAAAAGATGAACATGACGACAAATGCTAGTGGATGAGTTGAATCAACTCCACAGCAACTGCATAAATTTATCCACTAACCATTCAGAAACGTCTAAAAGTTGTAACTTATTCCTGAGTCTCTCCATCAGTGTTGACAATGTAAGGCTGAACAACGTCGTCATTTTGGCTGCGTGAGATTCTCCAGCTTTGTTGTTGTTGAGCTGTTAAAGCTCCGCCCTCTTCTGGAAAGGGGGCCGGGAGCAGCAGCTCATTTGCATTTAAAGGGACACACACAAAAATGGCGTGTTTTTGTTCAAACCCAAATAGGGGCAAATTTGACAAGCTATAATAAATGATCTGTGGGGTATTTTGAGCTGAACACATTCTGGAGACACCAGAGACTTATATTACACCTTGTGAAAGGGGCATAATAGGTCCACTTTAAATTACTGGGTCAAAAAAAGGTAAAAAATGAAACACATGCACAAATGAATTGTGCACAGTAAGCTCAATAACATAAATTAGATGAAATAGATGAATTTTCATTTCATGCTGACTTTAAACATCAGATATCTTCAGATTGTTCTACATTACACAGCATTTTCGCTTTCGGGTGTATTTTTGGCTTGTTTTCCAATACCTAAACATCCTTAAATCAAGACGCATTTACTTTAATTGCAGAAGTTGTTAAGTCTTGTATCAAATGTATCAAAATGAAGTGAGTTTATGCTTAAAACAAGAACAAATATCTGCCAAAGGGGTCAGAAAAAAAATCAACTGAATTCAAACGGAAAACAAGATTATTTTTCTGACCCCACTGGCAGTTATTTGTTCTTCTTTTAAGCATAAACTCACTTCATTTTGATCAGTTTCTCATTAAAAAAGACTTAATATCTTAACTCGTTTTGCTTCTCAAGTGAATGCGTCTTGATTTAAGAATGTTTAGATATTTGTGCTGGAAAACAAGACAGAAATACTGAGGAAGAACATCATTATTTTGCAGTGAATTTGCAACTAAAATCCTACGCTTTCAGACAAAGTGCTGAAGAAAGACACTTCTTAAACGATCAAGCATTGAAGGTAAGTATGCAGTCTCCTGTCAGCATCACACTTTATACATGTGACTCAAACTGAAGCATTGATCTGTGTGATAGGCTTTACAAGGAGCGTGTGCCTGTGTGTTAATGGATAAAGACGTTCATCACACAGTGGCAAACTTGTGGCTTGTGGCTTCCCATGATTGATTTTTTATCACCAGTACTGTTGTAGTGTTTACTTTCCTCCTAGACAGACAGAGCATGCATCACGGAGCTCCTACCAAACATGCAGAAGTGAGTAAATCAACAGAGACGGACCGGTTACCTGTTGTGAAGGTGTCGACACACAGACGCTGCAAGTTTGAGCCAGCGATCCACCGTCCGGTGGAAAAAGAAGAAGAAGTGAGAGTGCTGGTACGGTTCCCTTTGGATGTAACAAGAGGCGAGGATCCCTGGACGCGAGCGGATCAGTCCTCCTGCGGCAGGCAGCTGACGGAGCGCAGAAGACACACTTTGCGTGCTGCCGTTAGGTCATGCTCAAAGTATGTCTGTGCAATGTTCTGCAAGCTCAGGGAAACCACATCCTCTGACATACCTCCTCTATCCTGCTGCCTGCGTGCCGTCTGTGTCTCTCTCGCTCTCTCTGACTGTCTGAGATGACAGACCGAGCTGACCCAGACACAGTTCACTCCCTCCCTCTCTCTCTCTCTCTCTCTCTCTCTCTCTCTCGGCTTCTTCAGCAACCGACACAGTTCCTGCCCACCAACTGAAGAATCCAGCTGAGGAGGAGGTGCTGAGAACGAGCGAGCGAGGAGAGGGAGGGAGACGGATAAAAGGGAGAAAAGAGAGGGGGAGCAGTTCTTTTAGAAATTACAGTGAAATAAAAAAACAAAACAGAGGTAAGAATGCTTGAGGAGTGAAAGAGCAAGAAAATAACCAAAAACACAGTAAAGATTCAGCTCTAATGTTTCTCCATGACCACAATGAGATTAAATGGAGAGCAAATTAGTTTAAATGTTCCCAAAGCTGTGTGCAAAAGGAGAAATATCGAAGAATATTTAAACAGATTATTTCTATATAACAGCAGTTATTCTCATGATCCGCACGACTGTTGAAGGAAACAAAAGTGGTCCACGCAACTGAAAATTCAGCCTTGCCGTCATAGTAATAAATCACATTTTAAAAATGATTAAGATAGAAAACAGCCTTTAAGTTTTAATAATATTTCACAATATTCACTGTATTTTTCTGATCAGGCAAATGCAGCCTTGGAGAGACTTTATAAAAATAATAATATTATATATATAATTTAAAATACAAACAAAATAAGTAAATAAATTATATTTTATATATATGAAATACAAAAAACATTACATATATTAAAAATGTAATTATACATTTTTATTATAATAAATTATAAAATATTCTAATCATAAAAGAATAATTATATATATATTTATATTATAATAAATTATAAAATATAATATATAAAAATAATTATATATATATATAATTATGTATTAATATATACATATATATATATATATATATAATTTAAAATACAAACAAAATAAGTAAATACATTGTTTCATATATATAAAAATATTACATATATTAAACATAATTATACATTTTATATTATAATTAATTATAAAATAATTATATATATATATATATATATATATATATATATATATATATATATTATTTAAAATACAAACAAAATAAGTAAATAAATTCTATTTTATATATATATATGAAATTAAAAATATAATTATACATTTTATATTATAATACATTTATATATGCTTCAGATTAGGGTCCAGTTCTCACTATCAACTTTGGTCAATAAACTCCTAATTTCTGCTTATTAATAGTTAGTATGCTTTATAAGTATTGTTAAACAGTCAGTATCCTAGTAATATGCATGCTAATAAAGCAGCCAGTTAATAGTGGGAATTGGACCCTAAACTAAAGTGTCACCTTATAAGAACATTTTTATTTTATCTGTTGAGCTCCAAAATGGAAACATATGCACAAGTTATATGCACAATTTGATGACTGTTGAGCTGTTCAAAAAAGAAACATGACTGCAACAAAAGTAGTTTATGCAAATCAAGAAGTTGAGTTGAGTTTCAACATCAGTATTAACTAAAGCTTCCTCGCCACCGAAACCATAATGTCACTGAAGGCAAAACACCAGTGTTTCTTGTGAATGCAGTGCTCCAGATTGAGTATGTGACTTCGCAGAGTCTGAAAAGACAACGTGCTCAGATTTGCGGAGAGCAGGTGATGTGAGTTGCTATTCAGATCACAATACTCTTACAGTATGAAAACGGGTTTCTCTTTTAGGAGTTTTAAGAGAAACATAACCGAGGACTGTCTGGAGCAATGAAAGAGCGACCTCAGAGCGGTCACCTTCTCCTCCTGGGAGGTTTGTGTTTGTTCTGGGCTGAGAGGGTCTGTGTCTGCCGGCCCCGGTAGTGAGATGTATTTTTCATAAAGCCCAGCCGTGGCCTCCTATAGCTGTGAATCCATTATTCAGAGCGGTCTGTGAGCGAGGGGACAGACACGCGCACATACGCACCCTGCCCAAATCACAGCGGCCCGGTCCAAATCGCACCATAATCACTGTAATTTCATGCATCACATCTCCATGATGAAAATGACACACCAGCATTTCATCAGAAGTCAGTGTTTTAATGGGAAATATTGTCTTTAAGGCACTGCAGATGATTGACGCTCCAGTTTCAAAGGCTGTTGATAGTGATTTTATGCACAGCAGACGACACCGCTGACCCCAGGACACAAATTAATGACATGAGCCCAGATCAGAGAATATGAGTCTTTCTGGAACAGGAAACCTTGTGGTGAGTGATGCGTGTCTCGAGCACAATCGCTGATAACTGCTCATCATGAGGTAGGATGTTGAATTATTGATTAAAATACTTCATATATAGATGTATGTGTGTATATGTGTGCGTATTATACTATATGTGTATGCACATCTAACACTGTGTGTGTGTGTGTGTGTACTATATATACTATATATATATAGTATTTTATATATATTTAATATGTTAGAATATAATTGTCTAATATATATGTATTTTTTTGCATTTCATTTATATATATATATATATATTAGTACATTACCTTGAAATAAATGTGTATTATATTTTTTTATATGTTATAAAATGTAATATTTTAGATGTATTTATGTATTATATATATATATATATATATATATATATAAGAATATGTTATTAAATATTTATTATTATTATTATTAAATGTTTTTTTTAAATACCTGGAAATAAATGTATATAATGTTTTTATAATAATATATTCTAAAATGTAATGATTTATATATATTTATATATTATATAGAACAATATAATTTATTATTATTATTTATTTATTATATAATATATATTATATAAAATATTTATTTATTTATTTGTATTAACATAGGCGCGTTAAAAGATTACATGTTTTGTAAATACCTTTTTGTAATATTTTATATAATTATGTTAAAAAATACTTATAATTATTATTGTGACATAGGCACATCAAAAGTTTAAATGTTTTTTTTAAATACCTGGAAATAAATGTATATGTTTTTATAATAACATATGTAATACTTTATATATATTTATATATTATATAGAACAATATAAATTATTTTTTATTTATTTAGACATTGAACATAACATAAGTGCATTAAAAGTTTAAATGTTTTTGTTAAACCTGGAAATAAACATAAAGATCTGAATAAATATTCTGCACTATTTTTAGGTCACTAATCAAAGAAAATTATCACAAGTGATGAAACAATTTGAACTAATTAGAAAAGAACACTCTCAGACTTTTGAACCCTATCTTATATCAATTAAAATCCACACACACACACACATTGTTTGATAAGTCAACCAAACACGTCTCTTTCATTGAAGCTTGAATAGGAAGGAGAGATGGTGGAAAACGAGACCTCCCACTGCATAATTACTGCTGCGTTTATTGCGAACTAATCACTGCGTAATCCCTGTGAAAATAAAGAGCTGCACGACAACACTGAACACTTCACTAACTACATTGTTAGAGGAAAACAAAAAGTGTGCAGTGCAGCAGAAGACGAGTAAACACACTCCTCTGTCACTGGACCAGAACAACCTTCACACACTGAAGAGACGCACTTACACACTTCTGTCTGATGGTGATGTCATCTTTCTGTATAACACTGATGAACCGATATGTCAGACTGGCCAATGTTTGGCTATATTTTTTAGATGCCAACAGCCAATGCCAATGATAATACAAGTTTCTAGTATAATAGTTTTAGTTTTATAGTATAATACAGTTTTATAATGTGGATTAGTACATTGGCAACATTATGTCAGCAATTAACCTCCCTGCATTCTAGGTGAGCATTGAAAACCATTATATAAGAAGCTGTAAACACAAACATTTAAAGCCTTGAATTCATATAGGTTTTTAAACAAACTGAATCAAAACGTGTGTGTATGTGTGGTGATTTTGTTTGTTAAAAAAAACTATATGAATTCAAGGGTTTGTCTTAATGCAAGACAACCTCAAGAAACTTTCAGTCTGTGAAATCCTGATACTGGTGCCACTGCGCCACCTACTGGTCACACGGCCCTTCACTTCCCTAGAGCCCATGATTCTGTGGGTTTCTGTCTAAATATGAAGTATTATATTGTAAGATAGATAGATGGATAAACAGATAGAGAGATAGATAGATAATAGACAGAATGATAGATGGATATAATGATAGATAGAGAGATAGATAATAGATAGACAGTACAGATCAACCAATAAGTGGTTTTACCAATATTTTTCTTGATATTTAAAGGGTTAGTTCACCCAAAAAAATGAAATTTCTGTCATTATTATTCACCCTCATTTCGTTCCACACCCGTAAGACCTTCGTTCATCTTCAGAACACAAATTAAGATATTTTTGATGAAATCTGATGGCTCAGTGAGGCCTGCATTGACAGAAAGATAATGAACACTTTCAGATGCTCAGAAAGCTACTAAAGACGTATTTAAAACAGTTCATGTGACTACAGTGGTTCAACCTTAATGTTATGAAGTGATGAGAATACTTTTTGTGCGCCAAAAAAAAAAAAAAATGACTTATCAATATCTAGTGATGGACGATTTCAAAACACTGCTTCATGAATCTTGTTTTGAATCAGTGTTTTGGAGCGCGTATCAAACTGCCAAAGTGACGCCCCCCAGTGGTGAACCATTGAAATTTCGAAACACTGTAATAAAGCCTTGTTTACTGAAATCACGTGACTTTGGCAGTTTGATACGCGCTCCGAACCACTGATTCGAAACAAAAGATTTGTAAAGCTTCAAAGCTTCATAACATTAAGGTTGAAACACTGTAGTCACATGAACTGTTTTAAATACGTCTTTCTTTAGTACCTTTCTGGGCATCTGAAAGTGTTAATCGTCTATTTTATCAAAAAATATCTTAATTTGTGTTCTGAAGATGAATGAAGGTCTTACGGGTGTGGAACGACATGAGGGTGAGTAATTAATGACAGAATTTTCATTTTTAGGTGAACTAACCCTAAGCATTTTCTCATAATCGGGTATCAGTTTTATAATATCTGATTCGCCGATAAATGGTTGTTTTATCGCCATCTTGTGGTTGTTTTGAGAATTGTGCGCAAGACCGCCATTAAAGTACAGTATCTGAGGGGAGAAGAGTCAACAACGATGTTCAAAGTTAAAATAACTGACCCGCCTTATTTAATAAACTTTATTTAACAATAGTGGTCAATCGATTATCGGCGCCGATATTGAGCATTTTTATGGTTATTGGTATTGGCCATTTTCAAAACTGATTTGCTGATAAGATTATTTCATTTTAAAAATCCGTTATTTGGCTCTGATGCAGCCACCTCTGTCAGATAGATAGATAGATAGATAGATCGGATAATCGGTTTTACCGATATTTTTCCTGATAATTTTCTCATAATCGGGTATCGGTTTTATAATATCTGATTCGACGATAAATGGTTGTTTTATCGCCATCTTGTGGTTGTTTTGAGAATTGTGCGCAAGACCGCCATTAAAGCACAGTGTCTGAAGAGAGAAGAGTCAACAACGATGTTCAGAGTTAAAATAACTGACCCGCCTTATTTAATAAACTTTATTTAACAATAGTGGTCAACCGATTGTCGGCGCAGATATTAAGCATTTTTATGGTTAGTGGTATTGGCCATTTTCAAAACTGATTTGCTGATAAGATCATTTCATTTTGAAATGCGCTATTTGGCTCTGATGCAGCCACCTCTGTCAGATAGATAGATAGATAGATAGATAGATCAATCGGACAATCGGTTTTACCGATATTTTTCCTGATAATTTTCTCATAATCGGGTATCGGTTTTATAATATCTGATTCGCCGATAAATGGTTGTTTTATCGCCATCTTGTGGTTGTTTTGAGAATTGTGCGCAAGACCGCCATTAAAGCACAGTGTCTGAGGAGAGAAGAGTCAACAACGAGGTTCAAAGTTAAAATAACTGACCCGCCTTATTTAATAAACTTTATTTAACAATAGTGGTCAACCGATTGTCGGCGCAGATATTAAGCATTTTTATGGTTATCAGTATCGGCCATTTTCATAACTGATTTGCTGATAAGATTATTTCATTTTGAAATGCGCTATTTGGCTCTGATGCAGCCACCTCTGTCAGATAGATAGATAGATCGGATAATCGGTTTTACCGATATTTTTCCTGATAATTTTCTCATAATCGGGTATCGGTTTTATAATATCTGATTCACCAATAAATGGTTTTTTTATCACCATCTTGTGTTTTTTTGAGAATTGTGCGCAAGACCGCCATTAAAGCACAGTGTCTGAAGAGAGAAGAGTCAACAACGATGTTCAGAGTTAAAATAACTGACCCGCCTTATTTAATAAACTTTATTTAACAATAGTGGTCAACCGATTGTCGGTGCCGATATTAAGCATTTTTATGGTTATTGGTATTGGCCATTTTCAAAACTGATTTGCTGATAAGATCATTTCATTTTGAAATGCGCTATTTGGCTCTGATGCAGCCACCTCTGTCAGATAGATAGATAGATAGATAGATAGATAGATAGATAGATAGATAGATAGATAGATCAATCGGACAATCGGTTTTACCGATATTTTTCCTGATAATTTTCTCATAATCGGGTATCGGTTTTATAATATCTGATTCGCCGATAAATGGTTGTTTTATCGCCATCTTGTGGTTGTTTTGAGAATTGTGCGCAAGACCGCCATTAAAGCACAGTGTCTGAGGAGAGAAGAGTCAACAACGAGGTTCAAAGTTAAAATAACTGACCCGCCTTATTTAATAAACTTTATTTAACAATAGTGGTCAACCGATTGTCGGCGCAGATATTAAGCATTTTTATGGTTATTGGTATTGGCCATTTTCAAAACTGATTTGCTGATAAGATCATTTCATTTTGAAATGCGCTATTTAGCTCTGATGCAGCCACTTCTGTCAGATAGATAGATAGATAGATAGATAGATAGATAGATAGATAGATAGACAGATAGATAGATAGATCGGATAATCGGTTTTACCGATATTTTTCCTGATATTTAAGCATTTTCTCATAATCGGGTATCGGTTTTATAATATCTGATTCGACGATAAATGGTTGTTTTATCACCATCTTGTGTTTTTTTGAGAATTGTGCGCAAGACCGCCATTAAAGCACAGCGTCTGAGGAGAGAAGAGTCAACAACGATGTTCAAAGTTAAAATAACTGACCCGCCTTATTTAATAAACTTTATTTAACAATAGTGGTCAACCGATTGTCGGTGCCGATATTAAGCATTTTTATGGTTATTGGTATTGGCCATTTTCAAAACTGATTTGCTGATAAGATCATTTCATTTTGAAATGCGCTATTTGGCTCTGATGCAGCCACCTCTGTCAGATAGATAGATAGATAGATAAATCGGATAATCGGTTTTACCAATATTTTTCCAGAAATTTTTCTCATAATCGGGTATCGGTTTTATAATATCTGATTCACCGATAAATGGTTTTTTTATCGCCATCTTGTTTTTTTTGAGAATTGTTCGCAAGACCGCCATTAAAGCACAGCGTCTGAGGAGAGAAGAGTCAACAACGATGTTCAGTGACCTGCCTTATTTAAACTTTAAACTTTATATAAACTTTATTTAACAGTAGTGGTCGACTGATTATCAGCACCGATATTAAACATTTTAATGGTTACCGATATCGACCATTTTCAAAACTGATTTGCCGATAAAATAATTTAATTTTGAAATGCGCCGTTTGGCTCTGATCTACCTCTGTCATAAATCATTTGTTGCCTGTAGTTTTACTAAATGTTTACAGAATGCTGCTGGGTGCTCCCTGCACTTTTAATGTTATTATTATTAATATTAATGTTATTATTAACAGTTCTCAGAATTAAAAATATGTTAAAAGCATTTGAAGAAAGTTTCTGTCCGAGCCCTTGTTATTCTTAATTTTGACATTAATTTTCATTTTTACACCAGACATGGTTCAAAATCTTAGTTATCCGTCTACTTGATCTGTAATAATCGGTATCGGCCCTAAAAAACACATATCAGTCGACCCCTAATAGACAGACAGATGATAGATAGAGATAGAGAAATGGCCACTTTAGGTTATGTAAGTCAAATAATTGTATATACAATACAATGATTGCTAGGCAAAAAATAATCTTGATGGACATTTTTTTTTTTTTTTTTACTTTTTTATCTGAAAATCAGTTTTTTGGCCATAAAATCTACAGTGTTGCTCACAGTCACATGCCACAGGTTTGCTCAGCCTGCTGTAAATGTCATTTATCATTCAACAGTTGCACTCATGAGAGGCAGCGTACTTGCTGAGCTCAAGAATATGAACCTGTCAGTCCTTCAGCATCAGGATAATGGCATAAAATACATGAAATGATCCTCTGGCTCTATTGAGACAAGGAAATTAATAGTTAAATTCAAATCTAAAGATCTTACAATGATGTAAAAAGAGTCAATTCTATGTAATAAAAGGTTGGATTACATCTCATTGCATTATAACCCTCTTAAAAACCAGGAAAAGCCTCTCAGGGAAGTTTTAATGCTTTTAATCTAATCTGATGAAACTCTGTAGTGTTTGTGTTTGTTAATTATCCAGGTCAAATATAGGTTATTTATTTAGTCAGACTGAAACTCTGAATGACTGAATCCCTTGATGAAGTACAATACACAATAGCAAACGTCATGCTGTAATAGTCCGATTGCATGCGGGTGATTGAGACAAAGTAAAGTCTACAGTTTCTATTTTATTCTGACTAATAGTTCCTCATAATAGGAAGTATAATCTGTATTCTTTAACTATACGGTCTGGTCCGTTGCCACGTTGTCCATTCGATTTATCATTGTTGCTTTGTTTGCAGGTTCTTTAGACATCACCTCATTCTTCTGCAGGTTAATTCACGGTGTTCTTTAAACTAAAACTACACCCTCGTGTTTACACTCTCATGTTTGCTTCTACTATTAACCTCGGAGGTTTTGTATTGTTTTGTGAACATATTGCTCAAGTGGTGTCACATGTCACTGCTGACATGGGAACATGTTTTTGAGCCCCATTAAGATGCTGGGAGTATAAAAAGAGTAGTGACCATCACAACATCTCAGACGCCTCGACTCGTATGGGCAGGTGAGTTAAGAATGCTGATTTTTATTTATTTATTTTTTTGCTGCGAACTGTATAATCTGAAAATGAACTACAAAATATTTTTAAAAAATTGGAATCTGAGTTTCTTCCTAGCATTTTTACTTCGATTATAGTGTAAAAATATTTAAATAATATTTTATTTATTTATGTATTTTATTTCATATATATATATATATATATATGTTTTAGAGATACTACATTTCTCCACCGATACGATAGCCGATTATTCAGAGTGATATCTGCTGATACCGATAGTTTGGGGGTTCGGCCTTTTATACCTTCTTTTAAATGAATGATAATTTCATTATAATTAATAATCAATCATTATATTTTTAATTATTATATTTTGAAATAAATGCAAATAAAAACTTTCTCTCCATTTCATCAACTTCAGAGTAACTGGGATTGGTTATAAACAAACACATTACTCAAATTAATATTAGCACACATTAACTAAATCCCGAAGATTAAATTAATATTTCTTAACTTTCTGAATGTTATTAATTCATATAATTACAATTAATATTGAACACCAAACTGGTTTCTTAGCATTTTCATCAGCTGTTTTTAAACTATCGGCTGATAGTGTGAAATTTTGCTTTTATCGGCTGATACCGATTATTGGCCGATATATCGGTGCATCTCTAATATATATATATATATATATATATATATATATATATATATATATATACACTACAAGTCAAAAGTTTAATGTTTTTAAAAGAAGTTTCGTCTGCTCACCAAGGCTGCATTTATTTAATAAAAAATACAGTAAAAACAGTAATATTGTGAAATATTATTACAATTTAAAATAGCTGTTTTTTATGTGAATATATAGTAAAATGTAATTTATTCCTGAATTTTTTTTGATGAATAGAAAGCAAAAAAAAAAAAAAAAACAGCATTTATTTGAAATATAATCTTTTGTAACATTATAAATGTCTTTACTGTCACTTTTGATCAATTTAATGCATCCTTGCTGAATAAAAGTATTAATTCCTTTCATTTCTTTTCAAAAAAATAAAAAATATTAAAAATTCTTATTGACCCCAAACTTTTGAACGGTAGTGTATAATGTTACAAAAGCTTTGTATTTCAGATAAATGCTGTTCTTTTGAACTTTCTATTCATCAAGGAATCCTGAAAAAAAAAAAAAGTTTTCAACACTGATAATAATCAGAAATGTTTCTTGAGCAGCAAATCATCATATTAGAATGATTTCTGAAGGATCATGTGACACTGAAGACTGGAGTAATGATGCTGAAAATTCAGCTTTGATCACAGGAATAAATTACTTAATAAAATATATTCAAACAGAACACAGTTATTTTAAATTGTAATAATATTTCACAATATTACTGTTTTTACTGTATTTTTTATTAAATAAATGCAGCCTTGATGAGCAGACGAAACTTCTTTTAAAAACATTAAAAATCTTACCGTTTCCATACTTTTGACTGGTAGTGTATATATATATATATATATATATATATATATATATATATATTAATAATGCTCATTATTTGCTGCGAACTGTATAGTCTGAAAAAGAATTACAAAATAATTTAAAAAAAATTGGAATCTGAGTTTGATTATAGTATAGTGTGAAAATATTTAAATAATATATATATATATATATTTTTTTTTTTTTACAAATTATATGTATATATATATTTTTATAAATTGTGTGTGTGTATATATATATATATATATAATTATTATTATTATTATTTAAAAAATTGCTGCTTCCACAGTCTGCTGAACGGAAGGACGCAAAATGTTTGCAGTGACAGTTTGTATTTTGGGATTGCTCCATACGAGCGCTGCCTGCAGCTTGGTGAGTTTAAATGTAATAAATTGCTATTTTACTCATGATACTTCATTATTTATATTAATGCCAATTATATACATTACCATTGAAACGTTTGTACTCATTTGAGTGAATTTATAAGTTTATAATTATCTTAAAATGTTTCAATCTTGAAATTAGTTTTGTAGTCAAATATAAATCGCACCTATATGTTCAAATTTCTTCACAAAACTACTTAGAAATGGATGATTTGGAGCAGATATTGAATAAAAAAACAGCTAGAGAACTAATATAAAGAATAAGTAGGTGTGTTCAAACTTTTGATTGGTAGTGTATATGAATAAAATACATCTAAGCATTATGGTCAATAATAATATATTATGTGACGTGATGAAATGATCTAACAAAAATATCCTCATTTCTGTGGTGGGCTTTCCAGTCAGGTAAGCATATATTACTTTAATGCCTACAATAACTCTGTTTAATATGCATTCATATGCATCATCTGAAAAGAACTTTCTGTTTTGCTTCATCTTCACAGGCGTCTGTACA
This sequence comes from Elopichthys bambusa, assembly GCA_037101425.1. NCBI lineage: Eukaryota > Metazoa > Chordata > Actinopteri > Cypriniformes > Xenocyprididae > Elopichthys > Elopichthys bambusa. Next base: position 33,699,665 of record CM074439.1, on the reverse strand, counting down.
GACCTGAGTTCTGTCCAGCAGGAGATTGTGGATGTTCACAATGCCTTCCGGCGGGCTGTGGAGCCGTCTGCCAGCAACATGCTGAGAATGGTCAATCACACGCTTATGATTCACATTTGCATTTTAAGCATGTTTCTCAGAGTCACATGCTGAGTGGAAGATGCTGTGTGTCGTTTGCAGAGTTGGAGCGATGCAGTGGCACAGTCCGCTCAGGGCTGGATTGAGCAGTGTAACATGACACACGGACCGCCAAGCAGCCGCTTGATTGACGGTGTGTTATACGACAATTCATTCTTTTGTAGGTGATACATATTGTTCCAAATTGCAAGTCAAAGGCGAACCCTGAAGTATTTAAAGTGACAGTTCACCCTAAAATCATAAGTCATCATTTACTCACCCTGGTGTTGTTCTAATACGCCCTTCTTCTTTTTTTTCGGTCCACAAAAAGAAGAAATGTCCCGCTCAAGTTCCAAGTGTTCTGGGGGTTTATGATATGGTTTGGTGAAAATTAAAATGAAATTTAATGTATTATTTAATGAAAATCCTGACCTTGGCCATTGGTCTTCTCAAGCGCATTCATTGCAATTCACTCCAACTCACACTCCAAACACACAAGTTGTGAGAAATCAAGATTAACAAAAATGCAACATGGGATAGAATCCATGTTATCCATGAGGTAAATATGTTCATTGACTGCCATCAAGTTCCTGACCAAATACATTCGACTCAGGGAAGAATAGGGATTTTTACGTCATGTTTTTATGGTGAACTGTCCCTTTAAGTGCACTTTTAGAAGAAAGGGTTCCATCCAGCACTTCATATAAAGGATCATTTTATGGATTTAGTTTTAATTTTAATTAAAGTGTATGAATTAAACAGCTTGTACTTTATCGCTAGAAAAAAAAAAACCCATTACGCAGTCATTTAAGACATTTCTCCTGATATAGAACCATAAAGCATTCTTTAAAATTGAGTCAAGAATCCTACACTCTAAAAACAACCCAAGTTGGGTTGAAAATGGACAACCCAGCGGTTGGGTTAAATGCTTGACCCAACTATTGTTTAAAATGAACCCAAAATATGTCGGAAATTAACATTAATATGTTTAATAAATGAACTTTTATGAACAAAGTTTAATGAAAAATAATTAAACGATAAACATTTATTAAATTGCTTATAATCTTTTGATTATTATTGTTGCCTCTAGTAATTATGTGTCTGATTTTTAATTTCCAAACTATTTTGGGTTCATTTTAATCCAGCCATATAGTCATTTTTAAACAATAGTTGAGTTAAATAAAATTACCCAGCATGTCAAAACAACCCAAACGCTGAGCATTTTCAACCCAACTTGGGTTGTTTTTTAACACAGCAATATAGTTCTATATAGAATCCTGCTGAACCTTTTTTCTATACTTAAGTACTACAGTACACTGACCCTGAAACAGATTTGGTCACTTAAATCAGAAATAAAATGTATAAACATTATTGCATTGATGATAAATCTTCAAACAATTTTAAGTGTCTTTTAATCAACTGTTGTTTTGATGATTTTTACAAAGTAGTTCATCAAATCAAATATGCACACGTTAATGCTTCACAAACACAAAGTCTTCATTTTTAACACTACGCTCTAAAAAATGCTGGGTAAAAAAACAACCCAAGTTGGGTTGAAAATGCACAAACCCAGCGGTTGGGTTAAATGTTTGCCCAACATGCTTTTAACTCAACTATTGTTTAAAAATGACTATATGGCTGGCTTAAAATGAACCCAAAATAGGTTAGAAATTAAAAATCAGACACATAATTACTAGAGGCAACAATAATAATCAAAAGGTGAACATTTATTAATAAGCAAGTTAACAATTAAATGTCTTTTTAAGCAAGCAATACAGTAATTTTTAAACAATAGCTGAGTTAAATAAATCTACCCAGCAGCAGGTTGGTCAAACATTTAACCCAATCGCTGGGTTTGTCCATTTTCAACCCAACTTGGGTAGTTTTTAGCCCAGCATTTTTTAGAGTAGATTTATTGTTTTATCACTTCAAACTATACAAACTTCTTTTTGTTGTGCCTAAAAAAGTGTCTTTGTGCTGCTTTTCATCTTTTAACCCCCTGGAGAAGTTCTGACATGCGCTGACATTTGTGCTTTTTGTGCATATTAAAATCGCCGTATTCAGCATTAAATGAGCTACAATAATATGTGAGCAGCATGTATGTACTGTTTTGAGAAAAAAAACAAAACATTTATGCATGCTTTTTGAAAAAGCAAAATTGTTAAGTCACTGAAATAAGGCCATATAACACATACTAAACATTTGTTCACAAGACTTCTGAGAACTCGATCTTGCTTTAATATTTTATCATTGCAGTGACATATTTTTTTTTAATTTGGCTTAACTGTCCAAATACGTTTTGAAGCCACGGTATATGCAATCAGAGCAGTGTAGACCTGAGAAAACAGAAGATTTCTTTCATCAAACCCACATGCCTGTAGACCTAATATTTATACAGGAGGATTGTGCAAGTGTGTGTGTTGACATGCTGACGAATACATGCAGATGAAGTGTGCAGAAGAATGTCACAATCACATGAACGAGATCTCAATGTCTTCACAACAAACACAGCATTGCTGTACACAATAAATAACAAAAATGTCATTAAAAATCAGTAATTTCATCCCTGTCTGTCACAACCAGATGCAATGCTCTAGGTCCTCTCACTGAATAGTTTTCTCTCTGATGGACAGGATATGAAATGGGTGAAAATCTCTTCAAGGCCTCTGGACTTTATTCATGGACTGATGTGGTAAATGCCTGGCATAGCGAAGTCAACAATTATGAATATCCCAGCGGATCTGTCAACGGTCATCCGATTGGACATTACACACAGGTGATTATTCGGTAGCATTTTTCTTTCCTGCATTCAACAAGGATTCATTTATTTAAAACGTCATTAGCTGTTAGTTTACATCACAGTTATATGCTGTGATTTGCTGCAAAATGAAGATTCGTCAATATTTTTTTGGCCCATTTTCCCAACAATGAGTAAATGTAAATAGGAGATCTTTAAAGGTGAAAGATCAGTCATTCTTGTGAAAAAGAAGTACAGATTAGCATACTTTTAAAAGATTACTTATCACCAAAATAATATACTTTAAAATAATGAGTGCAAACTGAATGGAATAGACCCATAATTGCATGTTATTTACAATGAACTAAAAATGTATTACAGTTTACATTTATATTAAATGCAATTAGTTTTTTTTTTTTTTTTGACCCACTTAATTAGTGTACTGCATTTATAGTAAACTTTATAATAATAACACTTATTTAAATCTAATTATGCGTTTGTAGTGCTGAAGTTGCAATTTAGTACATTTAAAATATATTAACTTTAAATGTAATATCAAATAACACACAAAAGTACTTTTTAAAGCATGACAGAGCACTTTTAAAAGACAATTTCAGATGTACTTTACTAAGTTGGTATCATTACAAAGTGCACTTTTTAAAAACAGTCATGAAAGTGTACTCTCTTTAAGTATGCTTATGTTTTATTTGATTAAGATCATGTTATTTGCAAGAACAGTTTTTTACTTTTAAGATCACAAGGGCCAAACAGAATAGCAATGTATTTGTTTGTCACATTATTATTTGTGTGCCAAATGTGATGTATGTTGGAGTACAGTAATGCTTCTCCTCGTGTGAACCTGTGAAGGTGGTGTGGTACGGCTCGTATGAGGTCGGTTGTGCCGTGGCTCAGTGCGGAAACTTCTACTTCTACGGATGCCATTACTACCGCGCGTAAGTCCCAGCTGCCTTTCTCTCAATATTGAGCTGTTCATTTCACTCCATGATGTTTTAAAGGGGACCTGTTATGCCTTTTTACAAAGTCTTGATTTTGGGGTCTAGAAGGATTTTCATGACTGAATGTTCAAAACACACATTGTTGCAGCGCTGTCAGTAACGCTCTGTTTAGTTCCTGTCTCTATGAAGCCCCTCCTTCTGAAAAGCACAATGTGCTCTGATTGGTCAGCTGGAGCAGTGTGTTGTGATTGATCAAGCGTGTTTGGGTAATGTCCCGCCCCTTACCATAACCGCCAGTTTCAACAGTTTATTTTGCATATGCCTTGGGTGGGAATTACTTAAATGAGGAATACTGGAAGAAAACATAACTATGGAAGCTTGTTTCCACTACTAAATAAAAAAAAAGTAATTGCGACTTTTTTTTCTCACAATTGCAAGTTGTTAAATCAGAATTACATGATATAAACTCACAATTCAGACTTTTTTCTCTGAATTCTGACTTTATATCAGACAATTTTGACTTTATAACTCGCAATTCTGACTTTATATCTCACAATTCTGACTTTATAACTCGCAATTCTGACTTTATAACTCACAATCTGACTTTATAACTCACAATCTGACTTTATAACTCACAATCTGACTTTATAACTCACAATCTGACTTTATATCTCACAATTCTGACTTTATAACTCACAATCTTACTTTATAACTCGCAATTCTGACTTTATAACTCACAATCTGACTTTATAACTCGCAATTCTGACTTTATAACTCGCAATTCTGACTTTATAACTCACAATCTTACTTTATAACTCGCAATTCTGACTTTATAACTCACAATTCTGACTTTATAACTCACAATCTTACTTTATAACTCGCAATTCTGACTTTATAACTCACAATTCTGACTTTATAACTCACAATCCTGACTTTATAACTCACGATTCTGACTTTATAACTCACAATCTGACTTTATAACTCACAATTCTGACTTTATAACTCACAATCTTACTTTATAACTCGCAATTCTGACTTTATAACTCACAATTCTGACTTTATAACTCACAATCCTGACTTTATAACTCACGATTCTGACTTTATAACTCACAATCTGACTTTATAACTCGCAATTCTGACATTATAACTCACAATCTGACTTTATAACTCGCAATTCTGACTTTATAACTCACAATCTGACTTTATAACTCGCAATTCTGACTTTATAACTCACAATCTTACTTTATAACTCGCAATTCTGACTTTATAACTCACAATTCTGACTTTATAACTCACAATCCTGACTTTATAACTCACAATTCTGACTTTATAACTCACAATCTTACTTTATAACTCGCAATTCTGACTTTATAACTCACAATTCTGACTTTATAACTCACAATCCTGACTTTATAACTCACGATTCTGACTTTATAACTCACAATCTGACTTTATAACTCACAATTCTGACTTTATAACTCACAATCTTACTTTATAACTCGCAATTCTGACTTTATAACTCACATTTCTGACTTTATAACTCACAATCCTGACTTTATAACTCACGATTCTGACTTTATAACTCACAATCTGACTTTATAACTCGCAATTCTGACTTTATAACTCACAATCTGACTTTATAACTGGCAATTCTGACTTTATAACTCACAATCTTACTTTATAACTCGCAATTCTGACTTTATAACTCGCAATTCTGACTTTATAACTCGCAATTCTGACATTATAACTCACAATCTGACTTTATAACTCGCAATTCTGACATTATAACTCACAATCTGACTTTATAACTCGCAATTCTGACTTTATAACTCACAATCTGACTTTATAACTGGCAATTCTGACTTTATAACTCACAATCTTACTTTATAACTCGCAATTCTGACTTTATAACTCGCAATTCTGACTTTATAACTCACAATCTGACTTTATAACTCACAATTCTGACTTTATAACTCGCAATTCTGACTTTATAACTCGCAATTCTGACTTTATAACTCACAATCTGACTTTATAACTCGCAATTCTGACTTTATAACTCACAATCTTACTTTATAACTCGCAATTCTGACTTTATAACTCGCAATTCTGACTTTATAACTCACAATCTGACTTTATAACTCACAATCTGACTTTATAACTCGCAATTCTGACTTTATAACTCACAATCTGACTTTATATCTCACAATTCTGACTTTATAACTCACAATTCTGACTTTATATCTCACAATTCTGACTTTATAACTCACAATTCTGACTTTATAACTCACAATCTTACTTTATAACTCGCAATTCTGACATTATAACTCACAATCTGACTTTATAACTCGCAATTCTGACTTTATAACTCGCAATTCTGACTTTATAACTCACAATCTGACTTTATATCTCACAATCTGACTTTATAACTCACAATTCTGACTTTATATCTCACAATTCTGACTTTATATCTCACAATCTGACTTTATAACTCGCAATTCTGACTTTATAACTCACAATCTGACTTTATATCTCACAATCTGACTTTATAACTCACAATCTGACTTTATATCTCACAATTCTGACTTTATAACTCACAATCTTACTTTATAACTCGCAATTCTGACTTTATAACTCACAATCTGACTTTATAACTCGCAATTCTGACTTTATAACTCGCAATTCTGACTTTATAACTCACAATCTTACTTTATAACTCGCAATTCTGACTTTATAACTCACAATTCTGACTTTATAACTCACAATCCTGACTTTATAACTCACAATTCTGACTTTATAACTCACAATCTTACTTTATAACTCGCAATTCTGACTTTATAACTCACAATTCTGACTTTATAACTCACAATCCTGACTTTATAACTCACGATTCTGACTTTATAACTCACAATCTGACTTTATAACTCACAATTCTGACTTTATAACTCACAATCTTACTTTATAACTCGCAATTCTGACTTTATAACTCACAATTCTGACTTTATAACTCACAATCCTGACTTTATAACTCACGATTCTGACTTTATAACTCACAATCTTACTTTATAACTCACAATTCTGACTTTATAACTCACAATCTTACTTTATAACTCGCAATTCTGACTTTATAACTCACATTTCTGACTTTATAACTCACAATCCTGACTTTATAACTCACGATTCTGACTTTATAACTCACAATCTGACTTTATAACTCGCAATTCTGACATTATAACTCACAATCTGACTTTATAACTCGCAATTCTGACTTTATAACTCACAATCTGACTTTATAACTGGCAATTCTGACTTTATAACTCACAATCTTACTTTATAACTCGCAATTCTGACTTTATAACTCGCAATTCTGACTTTATAACTCACAATCTGACTTTATAACTCACAATTCTGACTTTATAACTCGCAATTCTGACTTTATAACTCGCAATTCTGACTTTATAACTCACAATCTGACTTTATAACTCGCAATTCTGACTTTATAACTCACAATCTTACTTTATAACTCGCAATTCTGACTTTATAACTCGCAATTCTGACTTTATAACTCACAATCTGACTTTATAACTCACAATCTGACTTTATAACTCGCAATTCTGACTTTATAACTCACAATCTGACTTTATATCTCACAATTCTGACTTTATAACTCACAATTCTGACTTTATATCTCACAATTCTGACTTTATAACTCACAATTCTGACTTTATAACTCACAATCTTACTTTATAACTCGCAATTCTGACATTATAACTCACAATCTGACTTTATAACTCGCAATTCTGACTTTATAACTCGCAATTCTGACTTTATAACTCACAATCTGACTTTATAACTCGCAATTCTGACTTTATAACTCGCAATTCTGACTTTATAACTCGCAATTCTGACTTTATAACTCTCAATCTGACTTTATAACTCGCAATTCTGACTTTATAACTCACAATCTGACTTTATATCTCACAATTCTGACTTTATAACTCACAATTCTGACTTTATATCTCACAATTCTGACTTTATAACTCACAATTCTGACTTTATAACTCACAATCTTACTTTATAACTCGCAATTCTGACATTATAACTCACAATCTGACTTTATAACTCGCAATTCTGACTTTATAACTCGCAATTCTGACTTTATAACTCACAATCTGACTTTATAACTCGCAATTCTGACTTTATAACTCGCAATTCTGACTTTATAACTCACAATCTTACTTTATAACTCGCAATTCTGACTTTATAACTCACAATTCTGACTTTATAACTCACAATCCTGACTTTATAACTCACAATTCTGACTTTATAACTCGCAATTCTGACTTTATAACTCACAATCTGACTTTATAACTCGCAATTCTGACTTTATAACTCACAATCTGACTTTATATCTCACAATTCTGACTTTATAACTCACAATTCTGACTTTATAACTCACAATCTGACTTTATAACTCGCAATTCTGACATTATAACTCACAATCTGACTTTATAACTCACAATTCTGACTTTATAACTCACAATTCTGACTTTATAACTCGCAATTCTGACATTATAACTCACAATCTGACTTTATATCTCACAATTCTGACTTTATAACTCACAATTCTGACTTTATAACTCACAATCTGACTTTATAACTCGCAATTCTGACATTATAACTCACAATCTGACTTTATAACTCACAATTCTGACTTTATAACTCACAATCTGACTTTATAACTGGCAATTCTGACTTTATAACTCACAATCTTACTTTATAACTCGCAATTCTGACTTTATAACTCGCAATTCTGACTTTATAACTCACAATCTGACTTTATAACTCACAATTCTGACTTTATAACTCGCAATTCTGACTTTATATCTCACAATTCTGACTTTATAACTCGCAATTCTGACATTATAACTCACAATCTGACTTTATAACTCACAATTCTGACTTTATATCTCACAATCTGACTTTATAACTCGCAATTCTGACATTATAACTCACAATCTGACTTTATAACTCGCAATTCTGACTTTATAACTCACGATTCTGACTTTATAACTCACAATCTGACTTTATAACTCACAATTCTGACTTTATAACTCGCAATTCTGACTTTATAACTCGCAATTCTGACTTTATAACTCACAATCTGACTTTATAACTCACAATTCTGACTTTATAACTCGCAATTCTGACTTTATATCTCACAATTCTGACTTTATATCTCACAATCTGACTTTATATCTCACAATTCTGACTTTATATCTCGCAATTCTGACTTTATAACTCACAATTCTGACTTTATAACTCACAATTCTGACTTTATATCACAATTCTGACTTTATAACTCACAATTCTGACTTTATATCAATTCTGACTTTATATCTCACAATTCTGACTTTATATCTCACAATTCTGACTTTATATCACAATTCTGACTTTATATCTCTCAATTCTGACTTTATATCTCACAATTCTGACTTTATAACTCACAATTCTGACTTTATATCACAATTCTGACTTTATAACTCACAATTCTGACTTTATAACTCACGATTCTGACTTTAAATCACACAATTCTGACTTTATATCTCACAATTCTGACTTTATATCTCACAATTCTGACTTTATAACTCACAATTCTGACTTTAAATCACACAATTCTGACTTTATATCACAATTCTGACTTTATATCTCACAATCTGACTTTATATCTCACAATCTGACTTTATAACTCACAATTCTGACTTTATAACTCGCAATTCTGACTTTATAACTCACAATCTGACTTTATATCTCACAATTCTGACTTTATAACTCACAATTCTGACTTTATATCTCACAATCTGACTTTATAACTCGCAATTCTGACTTTATAACTCGCAATTCTGACTTTATAACTCACAATCTGACTTTATATCTCACAATCTGACTTTATAACTCACAATTCTGACTTTATATCTCACAATCTGACTTTATAACTCACAATCTGACTTTATATCTCACAATCTGACTTTATAACTCGCAATTCTGACTTTATAACTCACAATCTGACTTTATATCTCACAATTCTGACTTTATATCTCACAATTCTGACTTTATAACTCGCAATTCTGACTTTATAACTCGCAATTCATGGTGTAAACAAGCTTCCATCACATACTAAAGAAAGCTGAACATGGAAAAAAGCATAATAGGTCCTCTTCAGTGTTTCATTCCTGCATTAAACTGGAGTTCAAATTCCTCTGAACTCAGTTCTCTCCTCTATAACTTTATAACTCGCAATTCTGACTTTATAACTCGCAATTCTGACTTTATATCTCACAATTCTGACTTTATAACTCACAATCTGACTTTATAACTCACAATTCTGACTTTATAACTCACAATTCTGACTTTATATCACAATTCTGACTTTATATCTCACAATCTGACTTTATAACTCGCAATTCTGACTTTATAACTCGCAATTCTGACTTTATAACTCACAATCTGACTTTATATCTCACAATCTGACTTTATAACTCACAATTCTGACTTTATATCTCACAATTCTCACTTTATATCTCACAATCTGACTTTATAACTCGCAATTCTGACTTTATAACTCACAATCTGACTTTATATCTCACAATCTGACTTTATAACTCACAATCTGACTTTATATCTCACAATTCTGACTTTATAACTCACAATCTGACTTTATATCTCACAATCTGACTTTATAACTCGCAATTCTGACTTTATAACTCACAATTCTGACTTTATATCTCACAATTCTGACTTTATAACTCACAATTCTGACTTTATATCTCACAATTCTGACTTTATAACTCGCAATTCTGACTTTATAACTCGCAATTCATGGTGTAAACAAGCTTCCATCACATACTAAAGAAAGCTGAACATGGAAAAAAGCATAATAGGTCCTCTTCAGTGTTTCATTCCTGCATTAAACTGGAGTTCAAATTCCTCTGAACTCAGTTCTCTCCTCTATAACTTTATAACTCGCAATTCTGACTTTATAACTCACAATTCTGACTTTATATCTCACAATTCTGACTTTATATCACAATTCTGACTTTATAACTCGCAATTCTGACTTTATAACTCACAATCTGACTTTATAACTCGCAATTCTGACTTTATAACTCACAATTCTGACTTTATAACTCACAATCTGACTTTATATCTCACAATTCTGACTTTATATCACAATTCTGACTTTATAACTCGCAATTCTGACTTTATAACTCACAATCTGACTTTATAACTCGCAATTCTGACTTTATAACTCACAATCTGACTTTATATCTCACAATTCTGACTTTATATCACAATTCTGACTTTATAACTCGCAATTCTGACTTTATAACTCACAATCTGACTTTATAACTCGCAATTCTGACTTTATATCTCACAATCTGACTTTATAACTCACAATTCTGACTTTATATCTCACAATTCTGACTTTATATCTCACAATCTGACTTTATAACTCGCAATTCTGACTTTATAACTCGCAATTCTGACTTTATAACTCACAATCTGACTTTATATCTCACAATCTGACTTTATAACTCACAATTCTGACTTTATATCTCACAATTCTGACTTTATAACTCACAATTCTGACTTTATATCTCACAATTCTGACTTTATAACTCGCAATTCTGACTTTATAACTCGCAATTCATGGTGTAAACAAGCTTCCATCACATACTAAAGAAAGCTGAACATGGAAAAAAGCATAATAGGTCCTCTTCAGTGTTTCATTCCTGCATTAAACTGGAGTTCAAATTCCTCTGAACTCAGTTCTCTCCTCTATAACTTTATAACTCGCAATTCTGACTTTATAACTCACAATTCTGACTTTATATCTCACAATTCTGACTTTATATCACAATTCTGACTTTATAACTCGCAATTCTGACTTTATAACTCACAATCTGACTTTATAACTCGCAATTCTGACTTTATAACTCACAATTCTGACTTTATAACTCACAATCTGACTTTATATCTCGCAATCTGACTTTATAACTCGCAATTCTGACTTTATAACTCACAATTCTGACTTTATAACTCACAATTCTGACTTTATAACTCGCAATTCTGACTTTATAACTCACAATTCTGACTTTATATCTCACAATTCTGACTTTATATCTCACAATCTGACTTTATAACTCACAATTCTGACTTTATAACTCACAATCTGACTTTATATCTCACAATTCTGACTTTATAACTCGCAATTCTGACTTTATAACTCACAATCTGACTTTATAACTCACAATTCTGACTTTATAACTCGCAATTCATGGTGTAAACAAGCTTCCATCACATACTAAAGAAAGCTGAACATGGAAAAAAGCATAATAGGTCCTCTTCAGTGTTTCATTCCTGCATTAAACTGGAGTTCAAATTCCTCTGAACTCAGTTCTCTCCTCTATAACTTTATAACTCGCAATTCTGACTTTATATCTCGCAATTCTGACTTCATAGCTTGCAATTCTGACTTTATAACTCGCAATTCTGACTTTATATCAGACAATTCTGACTTTATATCTCGCAATTCTGACTTTATATCTCACAATTCTGACTTTATAACTCGCAATTCTGACTTTATAACTCGCAATTCTGACTTTATAACTCACAATCTGACTTTATAACTCGCAATTCTGACTATAACTCACAATTCTGACTTTATAACTCACAATCTGACTTTATAACTCGCAATTCTGACTTTATATCAGACAATTCTGACTTTATAACTCGCAATTCTGACTTTATAACTCGCAATTCTGACTTTATATCTCACAATTCTGACTTTATAACTCACAATTCTGACTTTATAACTCGCAATTCTGACTTTATAACTCACAATCTGACTTTATAACTCGCAATTCTGACTATAACTCACAATTCTGACTTTATAACTCACAATCTGACTTTATAACTCGCAATTCTGACTTTATATCAGACAATTCTGACTTTATAACTCGCAATTCTGACTTTATAACTCGCAATTCTGACTTTATATCTCACAATTCTGACTTTATAACTCACAATTCTGACTTTATAACTCGCAATTCATGGTGTAAACAAGCTTCCATCACATACTAAAGAAAGCTGAACATGGAAAAAAGCATAATAGGTCCTCTTCAGTGTTTCATTCCTGCAATAAACTGGAGTTCAAATTCCTCTGAACTCAGTTCTCTCCTCTATTTCAGAGGGAATTTCAGAGGAGTCCCTCCGTACTCTCTGGGCGGTCCGTGTGCCTCCTGCCCGGATGACTGCCAAGACGATCTCTGCAGTAAGTGCATTTCTGTTTTTGGTTGCAAAATGATCCTGAATAATGACGTTTGAGGTAACAGTTTGCATTCCAGAATGTTTTTACTTTATCATACTTATTGCTTCAATTCTCTCTTCTAGCTAACCCCTGTCCGTACATCAACACGTACACCAACTGTGAAGCCTTGATAGAAGAGGCCACTTGTGAAAACTCCATCGTGAGTGAGGCCTGTCCAGCCAGTTGTCTATGTGAAGACAAAATCATCCCTGTTGCGAGGAAATAAAATTTTCTATGGCTATACGTACAACCATATTTTGATAGTTATAGCATCTCTTTCCTATAATGTGAAACATACATATTCTAACTTCTTTCTATTTCTATTCTTTCTATGTGGAATACCTCAAATATGATTAAAAATCAAGGGTACTGTACTTTCATAATATGATGAAATAGGCCAGTCTGCATTGTTTTGCATTATTACCTCAACCGTTTTTTTTTTCTCAATAAAGCTTATGCAATCACACAGCAGTAAAGCTATTTGTGTTTTAAAAGCCAAGATACTGAAAACAATAGCACAACTTAAGTGACATCTGTCAGTCAAACGTTCAGTCACTGTATGTGTAGTTTAGATTTGTGCACTTGCTGAAATGTTGATGTAATGTTTTCTGCAACACTGCACTATTTTATACAATCATATTACTTTATTAAAATCATTAAAATGATTTTTAGTTCGAGTTATTAGGGTTCACAGATCACTGCATGTGTGGATACAGTGATTTCACTCCAGTTAAAGGGTGTTCCAGTGGTCAATAATAGTGTTTACTAACAAAGTCCCTTTAAGACAAGTCATTTCACTCGGCGGCCATCTTTGAAACGCCTTTCGGGAATGCAAGTGCAGCTCCTATCTCTTTGAATGGGGAAACATCAAATTCTCCAAAGATGTTCGCCAAGCTTTCGATTAAACTCATATTTTAAATCACCAATGATATCTGACAACAACTGTCTCATACATTTTGTTTCTAAACGCTCGAATCATGACGAAAAACAGCATTTTTCAGGGCTAGATCAAGCTAAGCGCGCATCTTACTGTTCTAACGGCAGCTGCAGTGACGCGAGGACTTTACGATCAGCGATTGGCTCTTATTTAGAAGGCGGGACTTATTCCGCCATATTGCGCGTTGCACTTTCTCCTATTCATAAAAATACGAGTGCGCCGTCGTCTTTATATATATAAAGTATTTGTTACTAATTATTATTAACATAATTGCCCTTTTATACATTTTAATTATTATTTCTATTACATTATTATATTTTTTTTGCCGACTGCACAGTTTATAATAAAGACTATATCTATATAGGCCTACTCACATAAAGTAAATTGACTTTTAAAACCATGACAGCAGTGTGACACTCCATATTATACACGTTTTATGACTATTGAGAGTATTAAATAAGGGAATAATTGTACTATTTAATCTACCCCAAATATATAAAACTGTTAAAGTATATGCATAATAATAATAAGTATTTATATTATTGCTATATAATTATTATTAGAGTATTAATAATACTAATAATATAGTGCATATGGTCTTAAAATGTAAAATACTGATTTACTTCATCATAAAAAAGCCATGCAGGAAAAAAATTCAACCACATAATAATTAGATACACGCATATATTGTTTATTACAGTGCAAAAGTAGGCCTACATTATGTTTCCTGATGTTAGAACATTTTTGTAATACCGTGAGTGTCCGGCAGGTGTCTCTGCTGAACGCTATATGAACAACAACACACGTTTCATACTTCCTGTTATTAGGATACTAATATTGACTGTTCCCTGATGATGCTTGAGCACACATTCATTTACACGAGCGCGTGCAACTTTCACCTGCTTAAAAGCTACTTGTTGACTTGTGCATGTCACGTGCTTGAAAACACAATGTGAGGAGGAGGGCTCAACTTCTGGACTGCTGGCAAAATAAAAAGAGCAAACTCATCCGTGTGTCTAGTCCATCCATTTGTACCTTTTCAGATACATTTCTGCAGGTTTGCAGGTGTTAGATACTTATCTCTCAGTTTCAGATGCCTAGATATGATAAATTGGGAATAATAGCAATCAGAAGGCATTATGACTTTTATAGTGCATACAAATATTTGTAAAAGTTCAAATGAGAGACTTAAGTAACTCAACCTCCACACTTCAAACGACTTTGCCTCAAGACGTATAACCATAACTAAAAATTGTGTTTCAATCATATTTTGGGTTTTATACAAAAATACACTTTTGTTTACCAGTCTCTAGGTGTTTCTCCACATCTCTACCAATTTTGGCATACATAAAGTCTGTAGTGTCAATACTAATAATAATCAAAACACGACAGCCATCTGAGGCCAGTGAATATGGCAGGGTGTGGCCTACTGTACTCAAAGCCTTAAATCTTTAATTATTTTCATTTATGAATTGTATGAATCCTTTATAGCCACTTGATGGCGACAGATTAATGGAAAATGTAAACACTGCTCAACCTTTGCAACCTTTGGTCCAATCAAATTGAACTGATCAAAGTCAAAGGTGAGTATATTGGGAACAAATGCATATTTAAAAATAATGTTTCCAATTTAGCATTGATAAGCACAAAGCTATTTAAAAGTAAAGTGTGCAACAGATCATCACTAAAGAATTGCAAAAATAATAACAATTCACATTTGAATATGCATGAATTGATGCGAACAAATATGCATTTAACATCTCTAAAATAGATGTTTTAGGCTACAGAAAGAAGTCAGAAACCAAAAGTGTGCAATAATAGAGATGCATGAAATGCACATTAAGTTAATGAGTTATTAGGTACTTGGTTATTAAGTAACAGATTATTAAGTTATTAATAAAAGTTGTTAAGTAATCTGTGTAAATTTAACTACATTTCATTTGCATCTGTTGAGGAGGTGTGCTGGTCATACACTTTAAAAATGCTGGGTTGAAAATGAACGAACCCAACGATTAGGCTGTTTTAACCCAGCAGTTGGGTTAAATGTTTGCTCAACCTGCTGGGTAGTTTTATTTAACTCAACTATTGTTTAAAAAATACTGTATTGCTTACTTAAAATGAACCCAAAGTATTTTAGAAATTAACATTTATTAATATGTTTAAGAAATGAACAAGTTTAATGAATAACAATAAACATTTATTAAATTGCTTATTAATAAATGTTCACCTTTTGATTATTATTGTTGCCTCTAGTAATTATGTGTCTAATTTCCAACCTATTTTGGGTTCATTTTAAGCCAGACATAGTCATTTTTAAACAATAGCTGGGTTAAAAGCACATTTAACCCAACCGCTGGGATTGTCCATTTTCAACCCAGCATTTTTTTATTGTAAGCAACTAAAATTTTAAAACATTTTCATCTGATGTAAAAAAATAAATAAATAAAAAACTCTGGAATGGGTTTGTGTAACTGTGTACTAACTTTTGACTCAACCCTTACAGTCACTGAGGTAAAGTAAATGAGAAGAGTTTCCTGTGAATTCCCGCCTCCCTGTGACAACTTGCCCCAGTCACCCTGCAGCATGTGTCCTGACATGTATGCACTTCCATGTAAAGCCTTATCTGATCATGGATCCGCAGTGTTTCGGAGCAGCAGCGGTGTATTGTACCGATGTGAAGTGAATTCAGCAGATGGCAGTATCTGTCAGACCGCGTGAGCGCCTCAACAATGACACTTGCAACATTGTAACACTGAAACATTCGAACGCTGTTTTGTGCGCGCAGATACAATGTATCGAAGCCGACAGATGCTGCCGAGACGAAACAGAAACACCGACGAGAACTGAACCTGCGATGGCTCTTGGTTTCTCTCTAACGTCTCTTGGGGAGCTCCAATCGCTCGACACTCGAACCGACAGCTAATACAGCCAGGCACAGGCGGCTGCGTGCGTTACACGGGGCTCATGGCGGAGTTTGTCGCCGAGAACTGCGGGGTCTCATCGCCGAGCGGCGGCGGGAAATCCGCCCAGCCCGGTGAAGAGGCGGACGGCGGAGCTGTAAACGAGGTGTCGGTCTCGAACGGGGACTGTGGGCTGTGTGCACCCGAGAACCAGGGGCTCGAGACGGCCAACGCGGCTGCGGTGCTGGACGGCAAACCTGGAATACCACGGAAGACCAGTATTATTAAGGTAAACCATCAATGCATCGGCGCTTTACTCATTTGCAGGCTCAAACCTCGCCCTGATACACACGCGTTACTGAGCGTGGGCTACATACATCCACAGGTTTGAGGGGCTTATGGATGCACAGAAATCACTGTGGACATGTCATTGCAGTTTCCACCCGATCATGTGTTCTTTTGAAGCGTATCCTGATTTCATGGTGGACATCAGTCAGATGAAGTCACGTGCGCTCCTTTACATTTATTTCTAGTATGATCTAGTTAAGCAATCTAATCTTTGCAGGGATCTGTGCTTCAAATATTATGATTACTATGTAATCTAGTAGTTTCTTAGACCTAATCCAGTTTGTAACTGCTCATTATTTCTCAGTTAACTACTTGTTTATGAGATATACTAGTATCTATCCTATCATTTCTCATCTCACTACTAGCTAAAATGGCTTTACTTGTCATCGTTACTAGTAAAAGTGGAATATGCACCAGCAAATATATATACTAGTTAAGTGAATTCACACTTAATTCAGTGCAACATTTGCTACCAGTAGCTTAGTATGTAGTAGTGACAACACAACTAGTAACAAATGTTAAAATGACCTGCTCATTCGTCACATTTTATGCCAATTTTTAATGCCAGTGCCATTCCAGACTTGTTGAGTTCAGATAATGACGGTAATATTGAACACAAGCCCATAGTGATCGAGCAACATGAGCCTTTTTGCTCGTTTAACACACATTTAGTGTGTTGATTATGGATAAAAAATGCCATTTTTTTGCAGTTGCACATCTTCTTCAAGGCCACTACTGCTTTGAATGCATTTAAAGCGAGAGGCAAAATGACTGCCGTGCATTTGAAGACTGGGATGAATTAATTCCAGTGAATCTAATAAGTTATTGGGAAATTTTGACCGTTTACTGTAGAAAGCTGTTACAGGAAATATTGCTCTACTTCCCCATGTTGACTGTTGTGGCACATAATGCCATTTTGTCAGTTCCATCTACAGATATGAACCGGTACAAGTTTGCCCAAACAGCGGACAGATGACATTTATATGTAGGTCATATAGCTGTCAAATAGAAGCGGTCGCTCACTGCTTTGAAACAGCCTCTGATTTAGTTTTGGTGGCTCGGTAACATTGTGCCATCTGTGGTCAAAGTTTTGCACCGAAGCTGGCAGAAAGCAAGAATGTGACAAATGTCGAAGGACTTGTTCGGAGGAGAGTTTATATGTAGAAGAGGAAATGCTTTCTCCTCTCAGCTAAATTTGTTTTACTTTGCATTGCTTTTAGTTCCTGTACTAACTACAGTGTTTCCTGTGGAAAGATTTATCATTTGTTTCTCAGCTTAGTCAAACCATGTGGTTAGAGCGATCATATAGGCTGTCTCAGGTGAACCACAGAGAAGTGATGGTCTTTCTGTGAGCATCAGCACACTTGTGTTTCCTTCACTGTTTGTAGCTTAATGACAGCCCTAAAAAATCGAATTGCGCTGATAAAAATTGTAATTTAAAATATCTCCAGGTTTGCTGTGCTTGTTTGTAGGGATGGACAATTTGGTCCAATATTTGGTGATTCTAAATCAGTATGACAATAATAATTGTATAATGTAATGTAAAATTATTATTACTAAATTAAAAAAATGAAACTATTGTAATATTTCACTGTAAATTAAATAATAAAATAATATTTGTTTTTACTGTACAGTTTATAGATCGACCAATACCAATTATTTATATATATATATATATATATATATATATATATATATATATATATATATATATATATATATATATATTATTTTTTTAAATTTAGTAAAAAAAAAAATATATATATGTAAAATACAATTATTTTATTAGTAAATTAAAAAAGAATTAATTAAATAAATATATATAATTATATGTAATATACAATTATTATTATTACTAATATATATATATATTACTAAATAAAAAAATTAATCAAAGAAACATTATTGAAATATTTACTGTAAATTAAATTATAAATAAATAAATAATAATTGTATTTTTACTGTACAGTTTAGAGATCAACCGATATGGATTTTTTTTTATATCCGATACCAATTATCTGTATGTTTGTGTCCAATAAACCGATATACAGAACTGATATTTATTTATTGGTTAATTTTTGATTTTGACACTTATAACAACAGTAGTGAACTGAACAAACTCTTTAACTCCTTTTAAATACTGTAATTTCTACACTTCCGCCTTGCATACAAAACAAAACACACTTCTACATCAATAAATAGATTACGTGACTCCATGAGTTTGTCTCTATTTTGTAGCACCAGTTTAAACTACATATCGAGCATTTATGTAACATCTCTGTCTCATTTGTGTACTAATGTCTATGTTAAATAGGGGTCGATTAATATTTGTTTTTCAGGGCCGATACCGATTATTACAGATCAAGTAGACCGATAACCGATATTTTGATCCATGTCTGGTGTAAAAATGAAAGTTAATGTCAAAATTAAGAATAACAAGGGCTCTGACAAAAACAGAATAAAATTAATTCTGAGAACTGTTAATAATAACATTAATATTAATAAAAATAATAACATTAAAAGTGCAGGGAGCACCCAGCAGCATTCTGTAAACATTTTGTAAAACTTAAAGAAGTAAACAACTACAGGCAACAAATGATTTGCGACAGAGGTGGCTGCATCAGAGCCAAATAGTGCATTTCAACATTAAATTATTTTAATCGGCAAGTCACTTTTGAAAATGACCGATACTGATAACCATAAAAATGCTTAATATCGGTGCCGATAATCGGTCGACCACTACTCTTAAATAAAGTTTATTAAATAAGGTGGGTCAGTTATTTTAACTTTGATCGTTGTTGACTCTTCTCTCCTCAGACGTTGTGCTTTAATGGCGGTCTTCCGCGCAATTCTCAAAACAACCACAAGATGGCGATAAAACAACAATTTATCTGTGAATCCGATATTATAAAACCCGATTATGAGAAAATGCTTAAATTACGGGTAAAAATATCGGTTAAACCGATTATCGGTCGATCTCTAGTGCAGTTGTAAATTGCCAAATTACTAAACTAATATAAGTTGTTTTCATTTTCATTTTCAAACCTCAAACAACAAATCCTCCAGCTTTTATTTGAGACGAAAACCTTTAAAGCTTCTCTTTTGTTGACAACAGTCGCTTTATAGGCACTCTTTATTGTGATGAATTGTGTAGAGCTACATTTATTCTTACAGCACAACTTTGAAACTTAGTTGCAGAAATGTATTTTGAACTTGTGATGGAAAAAACACTCTGATTTTGACGAACAAATTCTCATTTTTATCCAATTATTTCTTTCAAAAGATAGCGCAGTAACGATTCTCGACTCATTTTGTGGAAGATGTAATAATCTGCGGTTCAGCGAGTCGTTTGAGTTGATTCAGTGAGTTGTCTGACTGATTCTGAGCCGTATTTGATTTAGACTGATTATAACCAATAACTCTTCCGACTAGCGGTGCGTGAAACCCTGCAGCAGACTTTTGCAATGTCACAGTTTTAGGTCAAAAACCATCTGTGTTAGCCTAAAGATATTCAGCCGAGTGTAGATGTTTTTAACCCATTGATGGGTATGTATAACTGTAAAAGTATAGTATTGAATCCTTTGCTCTTTTGTCACGGTTGGTGCTGAACTTTGAAACGCTCTCCAGCAGCAGATAGATGGTGAAGCCATTGACATTTCTGTCTTGTTGAGTCCAGGAAATCTTTAGACTGCTCTTTAGCCTCACAATAGCCATGAACAGAACAAAGTATATAGACTATATCATTCTCCAGCAAGTTCCTCTCTTTCTCTACGTTTCCTGCTTTCTATCTTATTTGAAAGGCTTAAGAATTCACACTTGGGCTAGGCAGTAAATACAAAATAACTGTAATGAAATGAAAAGAAATGAACACATGAAAGAATATTTAAGCATTTTCATCATTACATGCACCTGTATGAGTAATTTGAAAAATGAATCATTGATGTTTGATTCATTGAAATGGGGAATTTGAACTGATTCGCAGAATTGATTCGAATGGACCAACTCTTACACCGTTTTTTTTATTTTTTTTTTTATATATATATTGACAGCAAAAACATTGTGAAATATACCATAAGCATTTGATATATCATCCAGGCCCAATAAAATGTCTTGTTTAGTAGTCTAGTTAATATCCAAAGCAAAGCTACCGATTAATTGATGCGTCATCATCATCAGCGCACGATGATTCAATGTTACACTGAGTTGTGTTTAAACTCAACAAGATCTGTCATGTGTTGTTCTTTTGGCCAGTTTAATGATAGGGATGGTTAGAGAGCAGACAGGAAATGACAGGGAGAAAAGAATGGAGCAGGAAATGAATGACACAAGCCGGATTCAAACTTGTGTCGCCCACATAAGCATCTCTCTCCTTTGTGAATCATTTAAGTCAGAATAGTTTAATTCTATATTATGCTCCTTCCTTATCACATTTTGGTAGGATGTTTAATTTTATACAGACACTAAAACATTGAAGTATGTAGATACACTATCGTTTTAAACATTTAGGGTCCTTTCCTCCGTCAGGTAATCAGCACCAATACTATTGTTTCACCATGTTTGAAAGCTGTGCTTCTATCGGTCAACGTCAGAATCTGTTTTACACGAGAAATGTGAGCATGTTATTATATATACACTTCAAACCCTTGTTTTTTTTTTTTTGCATTTATTTGATCAAAAATACAGTAAAAATTGTGAAATATTATTACAGTTTAAAATAACTGTTTTCTATGTGAATATATAGTAAAGTGTAATTTATTTCTGAATTTTCAGCATCATTACTCCAGTCTTCAGTGTCACATGATCCTTCAGAAATCATTCTGATATGATGATTTGCTGCTCAAGAAACATTTATGATTATTATCAGTGTTAAAAACAGTTGTGCTGCTTCATATTTTTGTGGAAACTGTGATACATTTTATTTTCCCAGTATTCTTTGATAAAGAGAAAGAACAGCATTTATTTGAAATAGAAAACTTCTGTGACATTATAAATGGCTTTTTTTCTAAATAACTCAAGAAAAGCTCTTGTTATATCTTTTATTAGATTGAGATCACAAGAAAAAATGAATAATGAACTCAGTGAAATAAGATAATCTCTGACGTCTGTGGGCTTTTGTATGTTTGAAAACGCTTATTATAATTTTCACACGTCCATTTAGTTCTGCGGTGAACTTGTAAATCTCAGTACTGCTGCTTGACACTGTCCTTATTTCACAACTGAATCAGTTTTCACATAAGATTTCTCACAGCTTACTGAAAATTGACTAGACTGTTGAAACGTTGCCTGTTTATTAAAGGGGTCCTTGATTATGATTTCACTTTTTTAACTTTAGTTAGTGTGTAATGTTGCTGTTTGAGCATAAACAACATCTGCAAAGTTACGACGCTCAGAGTTCAATGCAAAGGGAGATATTTTCTTTTACAGAAATCGCTTTTTAAGGACTACAACAAACGGCTGGTAGGAACTACAGCGAGCTTCTTCCCGGGTTAGTGACATCACAAACCCTAAAATGTACATAAACCCCGCCCCTGAGAACACACAACAAAGGAGGCGGGGCCATGTTGGGCTGCTTTAGAGAAGAGGAAGAGTTGTTGTAGTAGAGTGTTGTTGACATGCCGTCATTTTACGCCGGACTGCTTCACAAACGAGGGTCAATTCAACGCTGGATTTGCACAAAATATTAATATTTAAATCAATTCCACAGCAATTGAATTTATCCACTAACCATTCAGAAACGTCTAAAAGTTGTAACTTCTTCCTGAGTCTCTCCATCAGTGTCGACTCCGGTTTGAACAATGTCGTCATTTTGGCTGCGTGAGATTCTCCAGCTTTGTTGTTGTTGAGCTGTTAAAGCTCCGCCCTCTTCTGGAAAGGGGGCCGGGAGCAGCAGCTCATTTGCATTTAAAGGGACACACACAAAACGGCGTGTTTTTGCTCACACCCAAATAGGGGCAAATTTGACAAGCTATAATAAATGATCTGTGGGGTATTTTGAGCTGAAACTTCACAGACACATTCTGGAGACACCAGAGACTTATATTACATCTTGTGAAAAGGGGCATTAAAGAAATCTCCATCTTATTTCCCAATCACATGTAATTTATTGCAGCATGTGCATTAACTGCAAAGCTACGTCTCCAACAAGATCCATCATGTTATTTTGATAGTAACGGTAGTTTACACAAATGCTGCCGAGACTGTTATTATGGTAATTTTCTCTCTGTATAAATTGCAATTTTACTTTTGAAGATGCATTTTAGCTTTCAAGAACAAATTAGGTCGAATTGAGACACCGCAGGAGCCAGAGCTTTTGAAAGCATGTAAGAAACAATAATTTTCTACCAGATTCAGTTGAACAAAGAATAAAAATGAAGTGCAATTTCCAGGAAGGCGCACTGAAATGGCCAGTTCCATGTGTAGCGGGTAGCAGATCGAGTCTGTACCCATAAGCAATTGCGTCTGAAGTGTTGTTGGTGTCCTGATCCGTGGTTTGGTATAAATGTGTTTGTTTCATCGCTGTCAGAGGATGTGGTTTCCTCATTAACGGACTTGTTCACTTTGGTCTGTAAAAAGAGGTCTCTCAGGGGTGTGGGCTACATTAAGTTCAATTTTAGAAAGTCTTAACAGCATTGAACGGCATAGGTTAAGTACAAGGTTATGAGGAAATTAGTGCAAATCTCTTATTTGAGATGAAAACAATGACCTGACAGTAATTCGAGGGCAACCCTGTTACTATAATGAGTTGCTATTTTTGTGCTTTCGGAGTAAACACCCCTGTCCTGAATGTATAAAGCCACTGACTCAAAGCAGGTGCTGTTGTGAGCCATGTGTTTGTTTTTACACATTATCTCTGTTTTGTTCCATAGACCCATTATTCTCTTTCATTTGACTAAAACAGCACTTTTAACGGCTGTTATTGCTGACGTGTGGATTGTGACAGAGATGATTCAGACCAGTGTGTGCCCTTAAAACACTGCCCGTCAGCCTTTTTCCCCATGTGTTCAGCAGAATCGAGTTATGAAGATGGAGACGGTCTCTGATCAGCAGCTGAAGTCAGTGATGTTCTAACATCAGCATGCTACAGATGACAATATTTATCATGTGGAAGCTTTAGAGCAGTGTTTCCCAACCTTTGTTTTTGTCACGACAGTTTTAAAAGGTAAAAAACCCCACGGCACACCACTAAGCACTAAAATATAACAAAACTCCACAAACAAGCATTGCTTCAAAAACTGGATATCATATTAAAAGCAGTACTCGTCATGTTTAATGTGAAACTTGAGCTATATGAAACTTTTTTTTGAGGAACAAAAAAAAGGTCATATAGGAAGCTATATGTAATTCACCGTTGGAAAACAATTTTTTTTAAATAAACACCACGTCATCAAAATTGTGGCTTTATATGTGGTCAGACACTTCTATGTGTCATTATAATATTAGCATTTTATGAAAATCAAGCTCAAATGGAGTTAGAAGGACATATTTTGTTTTGTCCGTCATTGGAACAGCCACATTTGAGGCAATAAGTGCATAAACTTACAGGTTATAACGTTTATTGCAGCTATATGTTGGTGCTCAGTGTTTCTTGTTGAATACTTTTGGCCAAAATAGCCTTTATATATAAAGTGTTTCTTGAGTAAAAAAAAACAAAAAAACACTGTACTTATTCAAACATCAGTTCTTTATTTACCATTGCATTGCAAACAAGCAGAGATGTGTGCGGCACTTCATTTACGATAGAGGTGGGTGGAGTTTTGAGGTTTGACTGACAGTTTGAGGAGCCAATGGAGTACAGTCACAAGCTCTTTTCATTGGTTAAATATTTGTAAAACACACATACAGACATAAAGGATGACCAATAACATTAATTTTTTAAAAATAAAATAAAACAAAAACGACGAAATATAGAGATGCGGTTTCCGTATGACAGTGACAATATTTTTCTTTTTATTTATTTATTTATTGGAATTTGATAATTTT
The DNA here is from genome assembly GCA_037101425.1 of Elopichthys bambusa. Classification (NCBI taxonomy): domain Eukaryota; kingdom Metazoa; phylum Chordata; class Actinopteri; order Cypriniformes; family Xenocyprididae; genus Elopichthys; species Elopichthys bambusa. Next base: position 33,674,323 of record CM074439.1, on the reverse strand, counting down.
CCACAGCACACCTGACAACCTGGTACAGAGGTTGGGAAAGGCATGTGAGATGACTTAATCAGGTTTTTATGTGAATATATAGTAAAGTGTAATTTATTCCTATGAATTTTCAGCATCATTACTCCAGTCTTCAGTGTCACATGATCCTTCAGAAATCATTCTGATATGATGATTTGCTGCTCAAGAAACATTTCTGATTATTATCAGTTGTGCTGCTTCAGATTTTTCAGCACATGATCCTTTAGAAATCAATGATTTGCTGCTCAAGATACATTATCATCAATATCTAAGAATGTAAATTATATGCAGGAAACCCTTCCTTGCACATTACTATAATATTAAAGGTTACAATTAACAACAGAGCCCAAATGATTAAATTCAGTTGCTATTTATTTTTATATATAATAATCAACAATAATCAATTTTCTACTCCAATTCATTTGAAATATAATCATTTACACAGTTACTATAATTGTTTTCATGACAAATTTATTCAAACACAAGACATTACTAACAGGTAAAGTAAATATAATGAATATATAAGCAAATATAGTGCGTATATTCCCCTCTAGAGTTAATTTCTCTAGTAAACTAACATGCTGTGGACACTAAATGACTTGCCTAAGGTAAATGTTATGCTACGTGAGATATTATTCTCAAGCTGTTTTATTGATGTCTTTCTGCGGTTAAAACACCGGTTGAGAGATTACATGTAAACATATCTATGCATAGATCATCTGTTATCTTTTTCCTGTTGTGGTGGTTAGCAAACAGCGTTGAATTACCACACGCGCCCCCTTCTGGACTGGAGTGTGGATCGCCTGTGACTGACATGTACCGCTACACCCCTAGCATCTCGTACGGTAAATACAACATGCCGTGAATGCAGCAAATTTTGTCACTTTTGAACAATTTAATGTGCCCTTGCGAAATAAGTTATTTATTCCGACCCCAAACATATGACTCATGTAGTGATTTTTAGTCCAATTTGATTCTGATCATCCATCTCTATGTTGTAGCTCAAGCTGACATCATTACCCAGTAGCGTTTTGTTAATGAAAGCTCTGCTGTGTCCAGTAATAGGTGTGGTGCGCCGTTTAAAAAGGTCAATGTGCACTTTGTGCTGAACACTTGTATGTTAAATGAGTGAACTCAGTTCTAGGTCCGCCACGTTGTTCATGGTCTATTCATTGGTTGTGGCGTCATTCAGTCTCAGTCTTTATATAAGCCTCTTGATATGGATTAGATAGAAACCAGAGCTAATAGGCCTTGCAGAGACAGATAACGGTCAGCGTTCACCGAATGCTTCATTCACACTTTCATAATTCACTGTAGCAGAGATCTTTATAAGTGCTGGTGTGGACTGAGGTCAAATTCGGTGCTCTGAACTAATGCCTCTTGCTATATTTTAATAAATCAGTAGCTTGAACTGCTATTTATAAATTTTGACACATTTTTGTAAATGCACAGATAGTGTGGCCAGTTTCCTCGGGCAGTGACTTTTAAATAAAACATATATGTGCTGAAAATAAGATCTTTTTTTTCCCCCCATCTATTTTAAAGTACCTTTTCTTTTTTTTATCAGAAATTTCTTGAAAGACTTTTCTTTTCTTTCTAAAGATTGTATGCAAAGCGAATATACCTTTGGGGTGAATCTCATGCAAAAAGTCATATCCCCATAATTCTTGACAGGTTTTGTGAGATTCACCCCTAAACGTTTCTTTACCGTGATTAATGGGTTTTCTTATTCAGGTAGTGAAAGACATACATTTTAAAAGCCTGAATCAATTCAGAGGATAAAGAAGAGTCGCCCAGCATGGTGCATTTGGATATGATTTTCATATTCATCGAGGGAACACTTTAATTGGACGCTTTCTTCACAGGGGAAGCTTGTGTGCAGAAAGGGACGGCTGTGATTGAAGTGCAATAGCCACCCTGTCAATTCTTTACTCGGTTATGCAGGACTTAATTAGCAATCCATGCCACCATTATTGAGCTGAGAGGAACACTTCACATGTTTTATGAGCGTCTTGAGAAGTGCCCTGCTGCTTTGCGGTGTGCGTAGGAGGTTAAAGTTGGATCATGATTCACTAGACATGTCCCATAGTGACCTGCTGAAGATTCTTTAAGCTTCTTTTTTGCTTCTGTCATCAATCCTGCTTGACCGTGCACAACTTCGGAAAGTTTTTGTCTTCAGATATAATTCATTTGAGATCCCTGTTGTGAATTTGTTCAATCAAAAACTGCTTTAAAGCTTATGCTCCTGCAATAGGTTTACATGCATCCAAGGTCAAAAAACACTGAAGGAACCTGTTCATAGTTCCTATAACTAATGGTGGAAGTATCTGCTTTTTGGTGTGTTCGCACCACAGGAACTGGGAATGATTTTAGTTGGGGGAACTAAATTAGCCCCTACTAGAGTAGGGTCTAACCCAGCACAATACGAATTACCAGTGACACTAGTGTAGTTTATAGTCCATATAGTCCACGAACATGGAAAACAGAGATGGATCAACTGGCACCGAAGTCCAGGCAACATTGCAGGTAACAAATTTCTGCTCGGATAGCGACATTGGGCAGCAACCACATGGCAAACGCTATAATACTTTTATCGTATACTGTTTACTGTCTTTGTTTGACAGTTGACCATATGCACGGTTACTTCCTGGTTTTCGATAAGCCAGCTTGGGCATTTCTGGTGAACTGTCATTCTGTACTCACTGTACATCAACACAAAACCATCAATGGTTGACTTTTTAATGTTGTATTTATATTTTAATGCACTTTTATTGATTGCAATAAAGACAAAGCTAATGGGAATGTTTCAATAAGAAACGCAGTGTCTCCACGCAACGTTTCCAGCAATTTAAATGTGATGACCAAAAACATTATTTGTTTGTCCCCATTTGTAAAATTGGACGTTTCAAGATGTAGTAAATCCAACATTTGATAGAAAACACTTTTATTTAAAAATGAAAAAGACTACAACCATGTTAGCCATTTCCTGTAATAGTTTCTCATTCAGTTTCGCATTTGAATAAATATTAAACATTATAAAATCACTAGGTTTAAAAATAAATTTGTATGTATGAAGTACTCACAGAATCTCATGAAAAACAATAACTTTTCTTGTGAATGAATTACACAGAAAGCTCTCTTTATAATCACTGAAGCTGTCAGTCAGTGCAGCGCAAGATCAATGATTTCAGCACACTTGTGAAAACTCACATTTTATTCATTGAATCTAACTAAAGTGCACAATAATATTTAATTTTTTTCACAGACAAGTGTGAAAACTGATGGTCGAATTGAATTTTGCAGAGGAGGAACACTAAGACACATCTTACGTTTGAATAACTAAATTAACTATTTAAGTGACTATATTCTGATTATAAACTAAGTATTACACTATTTTGTCTGCATGAGATTCTCCAGCTTTGTTGTTGTTGAGCTGTTAAAGCTCCGCCCTCTTCTGGAAAGGGGGCCGGGAGCAGCAGCTCATTTGCATTTAAAGGGACACACACAAAAATGGCGTGTTTTTGTTCAAACCCAAATAGGGGCAAATTTGACAAGCTATAATAAATGATCTGTGGGGTATTTTTGAACTGAAACATTCTGGGGACACCAGAGACTTATATTACATCTTGTAAAAGGGTCCCCTTTAAACAGATCGTAAACTAATGAAGATGGTAAACCGTGTTCAGCGCGTCAAAATAAAAGTCTGCCTCTCCGTCAAAATTAAAGTCCCTCACAGCAACCAAAGTGGCAGGATGTAAGTGACGGCAATGCGAATGCAAGCAGGAAAATGGTCCTAGGGGAACATTTAGTTCTCAGGGAATTGCCCTGGTGGTTAAAGAAAGAAAAGCGTCATCTCAACATGAACAACACGAACCAAATTCTTCCAGTCTCAGATACAACTACAGTGTTTGAGGGCGGGGCAAATCAGACTCTGTTTAGCAAATGAATGAAGACCACAGGCTGGCATTATTTAAATTAGTTTCAGCAGGAAGTGAGACTGGAATTTCTGACATCTCGATTCAGTTCAGAATTGATTCTTTCTTTTGGGAGACAATAACACATTGCATGAAAGGGAATATCCCAAAAAGCAAAATAGGGGCACTTTAAAACTATGTAGGTAGCTCACTGGAAACTTTTTTTTATAGTTTATGGGTAAATACTGCACTGACATTATTTGCATACAGTCAGTTAAAAGCCGTTGCAAAAAAGTGAAGTTTGTTCTGAGACAAGCTTTTTTTTCGCTCATGCTGCTTTGTTATTTTTGTATTCTTGTTATCTAATGCATTTTTAATTGTGGCTTAGGTGTCCAAATACTTTCCGGGGTCACTGTATTTCATGCCCACGTTGCTGGAGAGGCTTTTAAAGTGATATTATCCGGATGTTTTCATGTTATTGTGATTAATGTGTTGAGTATATTAGAATCAGATGTCAGCCCCTTTTCTCAGTAAAGCACTACAATCCGTACTGTAGTGTAATCACAAAAAGTGACATATTGAAGACTAGCGGATAAATAGCACCTCCCCTGTGGATATCTCAGAGGGACACACAGTTCAGAATGGTGCAGTTAGCCAGAATAAAACCGCTTTCAATCCATTAGGGACTTATAATCAGGTGGAAGCGCAGAACAGTCCCTTATCAGACAAACACAGAGGAAATTTTTAGGCAAAAATACACTCGAAATCCCTCTGTTGGATTATTTTAATGACTTTGTCCCTCATTCTCTTTAATCCCTCAATTAACATGTGTGCGCTTTTATCTCTTGAAAACTTTCACTGTGTGTTTGGAGCTGGCAGCAAAAACAGCGACAACCAGCTGTTTGTGAATCATGATTTGAAACACTTATTTCAATTATGATCGCTCAGGACACATTATCTCAGAGTTGCTTTTCATTTTCATTTTAAGTAACTGAACTGTTCTTTTGATGCTCTTTTTTTTATTATATTAATTTACATTGTTATTAAGAGAATAATATATCAGTTTTACTCTTTTTTTCTTTTTTAAGGCAAGACACTACAGGTGAATATTAAATTGATAGATATCGTCATACTTTTTAAGTTTTCATAAATATTATGATTACATATGCAAATTATGCATTATCTAATTAAATATGCACCAATTTGCATACACTTCCAGAACAGAAATCCAGGTTCAAAATAAAAATTATTTTGTTTACATTAGAGTTAAAGGTTTTTTTCAGAGGGGATTTTGGATTTCTCTTTCTCATAAATCAGAAAATACCGTCAACAGACTGAAAAAAAAAAATTGTCATCATGTTTTAGAAATAAAATGTTTCATAAACTATAGGGCTGGGCGATATGGCCAAACAAATGATCACGATAATTTTCATATCAGTCAATATCGATAATAATGACAATAGATATGGATACAGATCATGAACAAAAACAGCAACATCTGTCAAAATTCTAACAACTTCATTTTAATTGGGTAAAATCGACATTTTCTGACTCTTTGAGTTGATTAAAATGAACCATTCCTTAGTATAAACATTGCGCCACACTGCCGTGGTAAAACGTAACTATATTGTTTCAGTGGTATTTGTTATGAAAATCCTTAGCCTAAAAGCATTTAGTATAATACAAATGCCCAAAAACTGCTATAGTTTAATAACAAAAAAATACTGTAATTATATTCCATTACTTCTTTAATGTCTACATGAATAATTCAGTATGAATTCCCCACGTTTCTGCCACAATACCATGGTTTCAGTTAGTGTTACTAGAGTAAATCCATGGTAAATGTTGGTGATTTGTGGATTGAAAAGTTAGACTGTTAAACAGTTTTTCACCCATTCTCTGTTCAGGATTTTTTGGACGGGTCTAAAATGGTGGCTCGATGACGCACTGGAGCATGGCCCCGCCCCTAACGCTATAATAACTACAGCATATTAGCATCAGTGGCTCTCCCGCTCAGTCGCAAGTTACTGTCATTACCGTTACTTACTACAGCCTACATTTTGCTAGCTAGCTATGCCTTCGTCACGCAAATGCATATTACCTGGTTGCGATAATATACAAAACAGCTCGGTCTCCTTATTTAAATTTCCTAAAAACGATGATATGAAGAAGAAGTGGATTCATTTTGTGAAAAACCATCTTGACAATCACCACCAAAAGTTATAATTTAACACCAAATAGTTATACAAACTTTCATCAGAGACATCTGTGATTCACTGATAAGATAATCTGCTGTTTTTCGGAGAATGGGGCTGAACTGACTATCTCCCGTCCCGGCCTTCACCCTTCCGCCTCGCGGCGCAGACATCTAGTGCCGCAGTCGGCAGTACGTGTCCACCAATGAGTGTAGGTTGCCTTGTGTGCTTATGTTAGGCAGGTAGTCCACACTAACTCCACTAAATTTCTTTTGTTTATATGCATCAGTATGTTTGACTCATTAGTTGAGAGAGACGCCATCTTTCTCGCGAGTGGGCGTGGTTTCAGCGCCGACAGCGGAGAGCAGAGAACACTGCTTATTTTTTCAAGATTTTGATAACTTATTTTATTTACTTTTATAATCGTTCTAATGTGGCTGGGTGGTTAATAACACATTTTTCTGTGGTGTGACAAGCTTTTAATGTTGCTTTACACGGACTTTATATCACAAGGCATTTGATTAGTGGTTTGTATGTTTGTTTTTACACCGAACTCGAACGCTGTTCAGAGCGCTGTTTAGTGGTCATGTGATCAGCGAGTAAATGCATTCGGTCTGAGCTCACGCCGCGGTGTGTTTTGAACCGAGCTGATAAATGTGTGGCTCAAACAACCTAGTATTTGGTTATTTTTTGGGGGGAACCGAGAATACGAATCTGACGCCACGCCGCATTGAGTTCTGGGTAACTTCTTTGTTTATCCGCCATATTGACTGGGTCGCGCAGCCTTTCCGTCACTGAGTTTAGTGCAGTAATTCGTTTTCTGTCATGATTGTGAAAATTGTCACCATTGTATGTCATTAATGGTGCATCGATAATGGCGATAGTAACTCAGATCATCGTTCTGAGAGAGAACTGGAGAACGAAAAACGTCTCCTTTTCTACGTGTAAAAAAAAAAAAAGGGGAAGCAGGTCGAGGAGATGACGAGAAGACGCCGGATGGCAAATCGCATTGCTAAGTGTTTTTGATTTTGTTTGGTTTAATAATTAACATTACCTCTTGCGAGTCTGACTCTCACTCCACTCGTGAATTAGCAGAACTTGAACGGGGATATTAAAATGCTTAACAAGAAAAACGCTTCATGTCCAAGACGAAGACAAAATTCTGTACATATCTATTAAAGCATACTGTGTGGAGCCCAAAATATGAATGCAACACGTTTACATGTCCTCTCATGTAAAGAAAACGCTTAATGCACTGATATTAAAGAGACCAAATTCTGTTTACTAATAAAGCACATATGTGCAGAAAAAACAAAATATAAACGTTCAGTATCGCTTAAAATGCCCAAGTCATTTTAAGCATTTTCTTCATAACTGCTTTATAATGGAAAGAAATTGCATCTGCACATCTTTTAATATCACTGTCTTAGTACAGTGTACACTAAGACAACTGTCCCCTTGCAGGGAGACACTACCGAACTGTTGACAAACTCCTAAGGGTTTGATTTTGGTTGTCATTTGTTGAAAAAAAAATATAGTTTGTTTATGTCTGTCTCTCCGCTGAATGTGAGCCATAATCTCTGATTCTCCTCCTCTGTGATCGTGGAAAAGGGGAATATTTACAATGACAACAGTTGTAGGCCTACTCAATATGCTCGTTTAAGCGTCATAAACGTTTCCAACTAATAAATTAATCTACTTCTCTCAGCGTGTTGAACGCACAGATTTATTTGGATATGCGTGCGACACGGTAAACAGATCAACATTGTAAACGAAATTCTACATAAAATAAATACATAAATAAAATTATCATGCGATGCGATAAAATAGCTTTTATTCCCTGCAAACGATACCGTTAAAAAGTATCCGTATTAATTTCGGTGCAAGTAATCTTTAAGTCAAAATGGCGGCGGCATGCAATGAGGCATGACGTCGGTTCGCATTCTCTATAACGTTCTAGGAACATTCTTTTTAGGTTGTATTTTTTGCAACCATAAAACAACGTTCCCTAAACGTTAAATAACCTAAAAATAACTTGTACAGGACGTTCCCTAACGGTTAGTTTAAGGATATTATTTCGCAACCATAAAATAACGTTCCCAGAACGTTGCATGATGGTTCTTTTCAAATAGCCTAAAAAAAAAAATAATATGCATATATTAAAAACCGTATATTGTTTTGAAGTTATCGTTGTTTGGTGCTTAAGAAATGTAAAATCTGGGTACAAATTTAATCTTATTTAATCTTCCATGTGATGGCTGATGTGCTTGGATTATTGTTATTAATTAAACAATACAAGATATGGCTTGGTTAATTCTGATTATAAGCGTCCATATAATACTGTTTTATTTATGATTAAAGATGTACGAATGCATGAATATAAGAATAAACACGATGAACTGAGGGTAGGGTAACGTTACAATAACGTTCTGCAAACCAAAAACTAACTTAGGACAACTTTCCTGGCTAACCAAAAACAGGAATAAAACTGTGAAGTCTGTAAAGGGGAGATTTCTGACACATTCTGAGGAAATAACCTTTAAAGATATTTATTGTAACTCTACAGATTCAAACAGATGAAGTGTAATAAAATAAGCACTCAAATGTGTATTTTGGATGAACAAAGACAAGTTATGGAAATGCATTTAAATGTTATGCAATTCAAATAGCATCATTTTGCCTTTATCTTTATCAGAGTAATGTGATTTGACGAGGAATGCCGGCATTCATGTGAACCGTAATCCAATTGTGTGCATTAAAACAATGAAACGGCTGACCCGATCCCAGCAGGCCTGAAAAAAGGCGGTCATTACGTAACTGGCCAGAAATAGACTTTTTTATGGAAATAATAAAACAGCTGTTCAGACACTGAGGGGGTTTTACAGCATTGTTTTTCTAACACGGGGATGTTACGGCGTCCCTTACACGCTGTAAGGAAATCCTCGGGAAGGACGCCTCTCCTCAAAGACATGACTTCAGAACAGAAACCAGCCACACCTAAAGGTCAACGCATGTCAAACCCCTTCCCAGACAGGACCTTCTGCATTTTTTCCCAGATCAGGCAGATTATATTTTGTCATGCGCTTCAGCTTTTCCTGAGAACGTTTGGAATTAGGATTTAGCTGAGACTACATTATGTGGCAAATCAGGGAGTTTTTTAATCAAGGTCTGAATATAAACTATTAAATTAGTCGTGTTTGTGTCTACTGGTTTCTCTTACAGCGCTGCTTGGAAAGAGGAATTTTATAGGCCTGTCAAACAGTTCTCTGCCAACTAAATGTCATGTGACTAACCACTCTAGAGCCACAGGAATAATGACATCATGACGACACTTGATTGGCTGATTATGAACACACAAAGTCCCACATCTTTCACTGAGCTGTGACGTCAAAGAGCGCAAGACATGGAAAATGTCGTGCTTTTCAAGGTCTTCCAAAGAAATTGGCCACATCTACTGTAATATAATATATAATGTATTCTGAGTGCTTGTTGTTTACTGGCCTAAATGAAAGGAGTCCTGGGATATTAGAATGATTTCTGAAGACTGGAGTAATGATGCTGAAAATTCAGCTTTGATCACAGGAATAAATTATATTTTACTATATGTTCACATAGAAAACAGCTGTTTTAAATTGTAAAAATATTTCACTATTTTTACTGTATTTTTTAGTCAAATAAATGCAGTCTTAGTGAGCAGAAGAGACTCTTTTAAAAACATTAAAACATCTTTCTGAACCCAGTATTTTGTAAATATCAGATGTCTATTAGTCTGCAGCCTTCAATCATATTTGTTCAAAATTGACAAAAAAAGCATATAAGATATTCTTAGTTCTGAGTTTGACGAGACCTCGAGCAGCTCCAGCCTCAGATGGTGGTCTGTTTCTCTCAATTGATCTTGCCAAAGGCTGTTATCGGGCGTTGATGTGGTCAGCGGTGTGACATGTTATTTTTATCACTGTCTAAAAAATTATTTTTTCTAGTCAGTCATTTCCTGGACGTGTCAGTCAGTCAGCGTGAGCAGAGAAGGTTAAAGCGCAAGATAATGTTTCGACTAATTCTTCAAAAGTCTTCATAAGACTTGAAGAATGTGCATTATGTAAGAGTTGACCGCTGTTTTTCCAGGCCTCCGGCCCCTTACACAATACCCCGTCAAGTCTAGCAGAAAACAGACTCTTGTGCTGGATAATTAACTACATATACATAGAATTTCTGACTAAATAATCAGTAAAATGTCAGACTGTGTGTGTTAGTAAACTCAGGGTGTTCTGGCAGTTTGTGAGTGTGAGTCCATTAGACGAGACCGCAGGATGCTAGAATAATCTACAAATTATTAATTACCGTACCTTCAAAAGTGAAAGTCTGAGAGTAAGGGCTGTTCGATGCCCGTCACTTTAAACATTTAGAGTTCCTTAAGGAAATACTAAAGTATTTTAATACTGTGCAACAGCAGAAATTGCTTTTTTTAAAAGAAATTAATACTGTTTATTTAGCAAGGATGCATTAAATTGATCTAAAATGACAATTTAAATCATTACAAAACACTGATAATAATCAGTTCCTTGAGCAGCAAATTATCATATCAGAATGATTTCTGAAGAATCATGTGACACTGAAGACTGGAGTATTTTTCAGCATCATTATTTGTAAAAATATTTCACAATTTTTACTGTATTTTTGATCAAATAAATGAGCAGAGACTTTATTCAGAAACATAAAAAAGTAACGATATATATAATATAATATAATACAATCAGGGCTGGAAATGGGGGGGGGGTAACGCGGGGGGGACGGCGTCTGGGGAGTGAATTTCGAGGGGGGCGGCGTTCCAGTTCAAATTGGTTCAACTGGCGAAATGAATGGATTTCTGTATTTATTCACTCAATAGCCTACGAAAACGAAACTAATTCAGCACAAAAACATAGCGCAATAAAATTGCATGATTAATCACAAAAAGATCGTAATTGTTAACCATAGGTGGTTACTTTATTGCAGTTGTGTTATCAACCAACTTTGCATGTGTGGGCCATTTTGCAAAAATAAAGCAACAAACAAATAAATAAATCTCACGAGGGAGCAAACCCAAACTCCTCGCAGCCGAGGGAGACAACCAGTCCCCCCAATCCCAAACAGAAGTGAACAAAATAGAGTAAAACACCTTTTGAAAGTAACTTGATACTTCAACCTTTATTTATATAGTGCTTTTTACAATGCACATTGTGTCAAAGCAGCTTTACAGTGATAAAAGGTAAATAATTTTGGCTGCACAGCAGCTCTTAAAGAAAATGGTGTTGTTGTCCAGCTTAAGTAAATTCAGTATTGATTCATTCAGTCGTAAAAATCAATAGTTATTCATGTGGTTCGCATACAATGGTGTCAGAACATTGTTGAATATCAAGTGTCCCCAACTAAGCAACCCAGAGGTGAAAGCGGCAAGGAACCCAAACTCCAACAGGTGACATCCGGTGACAAACAGGTGACAAACAAAAGGAGTCCCCCCAGTGAATCTCAGCCATTTCCAGCCCTGAATATAATATAATATATATGTGACACTGGAGCACAAAACCAGTCATAAGGGTCAGTTTTTTTAAATTGAGATTTATGTCATCTGAAAGCTGAATAAATCAGCTTTCCATTGATGTATGGTTTGTTAGGATCAACTATTTGAATATCTGGAATCTGAGGGTGCAAAAAAAAAAAAAAAAAAAAATCAAAATATTGAGAAAATCGCCTTAAATACTTTTTTGGTATATTTACGGTAGGAAATTTACAAAATATCTTTGATCTTTACTTAATATCCTAATGATTTTTGGCATAAAAGAAAAATTGATCATTTTGACCCATACAGTGTATTGTTGGCTATTGCTACAAATATACCCGTGTGACTTATGACTGGTTTTGTGGTCCAGGGTCACAAATATAAACACTTTCTAATTTATTTAAATTCGCTTTTGAAATTGTGGTTTTAAAACAATGCAGATATACAGATACAGTGATATTGTTAAAAGATATAGATATTTTTATACAATTAAAACATGTATATAATTATTACAGTACTTTTAATATTGCATATTGCTTTGGGAAAAAAAAAATTGTTTGGAAAAGGATTTTAGAAAGCAAAAAAGTTTTTCCATTGATGTTTTATGGTCACTGTGGGCTTATTCCCTCCAAGCAGAATTAGGTTAACCTCCATAGCTCAGTTCTTTCCAACAGGAAGGCACATTTCCTTTGACCCAGCTAGAATAAATTTCCAGTGGACCAAAGCCATTGACATTCGCATGGGCTATTACTCTCAGTAAGTGCTGCAGCGCTTGTGCGGCATCATATTGAGAGACAGGCGGATGGATGGGGCCAGATTTTGGCCTGACCTCTCATGGGACAGGGTTTACCATGGGACGGGGGAGTGCCTGTGTTTGCTGACGGACACAAAACCCACTGAAGTTCTGATGTTTATGAGCAGGTAGAGCACAGCAAGGACAGATGTAGTGTGCCAAATACTGGCATAAACAATTCGCTTTTTTTAATACAATTATTGGAATTGTATTAAATACAAATAATGGCAACATATCATACCTACACAGTCTTAATTATTGTTATTTCATGTCAGAATAGATGCAGCTCAAAGTTCTTTAATTAAAGTGAATTAATGTCTGTTAATTGACGTGGCTGTCACAGCTGACGCAGGCTGTTATATAATCTGTCAGTGTCGTATCTTCTGCCTGTCTCTGGGGCTCATGCTCCCTGGAGCAAACTCTACAGTTTCTGCTCAAACAAATATTATTTTGCGAATTCTGAGCATTACACACACTCAAAGATGGGTGACATAACCGTATGTCATTGTATATATAAATTATTTTATTATATATTTTTCTTTATTTGTTTTATATTTATTATTATTATTTTATGAAATGAAATGCAGAGTATCCATGATCCAGGCAAAAGCAGATAAAAGCTTTCCCCATTGATCATATTTTTTGACCTGGAAATAAGATTACGGACATCGTTTTGGATTTAAATAATCATGTCATGCATGAATGCCTAAATGTGGTTAATCCAGTGAATTCAGTACTTTACATAAGATAAGCCACTATTTTTTAAATCTCGATTGTGCAGCTTTTGTTTTACATGTTCACATTTGGAAATCTGTGATATTCAAAACACTGGGCATTTGACACTTCCACACTCAAAATGCTTTTAGATTTATTTAAATGCAATTATTCACTTTATAAATTATGATTTATTAAGTTGTTTTTACAAATTATTAGGGATGCACCAATATTGTAATTTTGGCAGATACAGATAACCGATAATTCTTTATAAATGAAAGCCGATAACCGATATATTGGCCGATAAATCTAAATTAGGGATGCACCGATATGAAAATTTTGGCCGATGCGATATCCGATAATTCTTTATATTTGAAAGCCGATAACCGATATATTGGCCGCTAAATCTAAATCCAAATTTTTTTTATTTTTGAGAGCCTGATTACAAAAACAAGTCTCACCATTAAAAGCCCTGTCCCAAGCACATGATTATAATGTTCTCATTATAATATTATGTAGCCTATATGACAGACTTGCGCTGTACGTTGCACTTAACTGTATTTTCCTTCTTTTTTTTTTTAAGTGTTTTAAATCATATTTCATGCAATTCAAAACCATAATGGTGGACAGTGCACATCTGAAGTGTCTCAGCTGAAGGAAATAATCCATTACTTATCGGCTTTAATATATCGGCCAATAATATATTGGGCCGATAACAATAACATTAAAAATGAACATATATCGGCTGATACCGATATAGCACCAATCATGATTTTTCATGTCCAATTTTGGGCCAATTCTGATACTGGTTTCCGATTTATTAATTTTTTTCTTTGTTGAAACAAATTTTTTTGACCTTTATTTGCTCTATTACAGGCCAAACTGGCCTTAAACAAAAAAAAAATCTGTAGCCATTTGAAATTAGAGGCAACCACTGCATTTTACATGTAACACGAGCGGTTGTTTTTTATTTAAATTAGATTGTATCATTTCAAGATTGAAAGCAAAAACTGCACTGTTTACTTTAGCTTTGTGAAATTGTGCTACATAAAACATTCCAGACGGACTGAATAAAATGCAAATTCACTCTCTGACAGTGAGTGGCGCTTATAGAACAGCAGCGATAGGTTTTTCTTGGTTACCGCTGTAAACAAAGCAGTGTTGCACTTAAACACCGGTGCATCTCTCTACAAAGAAACTGATTTTCTGCTGTAAGTAGATATGTGAAAGAAACAGTGCTAAGAACATTTGCATTTATACAGCATTTTTCTTAGACCATACATACCCCAGTGAAGAACTGCTCTCTCTTTGTGAAATGGTTGTAATTATTTTCTTAATTAAGCCTCTTGTAGCTCAATATTTTCCTGCCTCTAGGCTCAGGGTGGTATAAAAGAAAAGGACACATTGATGTTTTGTTTAGTCGGTCACAACACCAGTAGAGATGATGCAGGAAAACTCTAATTTGTATTGTCATTTTATGTTACCCCCTTTACATACTTAAAAATGCAATTTCAGTAGTTTATACACTACCAAAACAAAACAAAACAAAAAAGTCGCTGTTTGGGTTTAAATGGGCAAATACTTAAGATTCTATGACTGGATCATTATTGCAGTGATTATTATGTTTCTAGCATGTTTGGTAACAGTTCTTCTAACCCTAATTGGTGGAGCGTGAAGTTTTCATTTCTTAAAACAACCATGTAGGATCAACCATCATGGCATTCCAGGATGATAAAGCCAAGATTCATCAGGCTCAAATTTTGAAAGAATGGTTGAGAGGGAGCATGAAGAATCATGTTCACACATGAATTGGCACCTCTGAGTCCAGACCTTAAATTCATTTAAAGTCTTTGGGATGTGCTGGAGGAGACTTTACAGAATGCTCAACTCAATACATCTTGACCAGAAACGTTTGCACCTCTTGATGGAAATAACATCACAACACACACACTCCATCACTTAGGGTTAGAAGAACTGTTTCCAAACATTCTAGAAACATACTAATCACTGCAATAATGATACAGTCATAGACTCTTAAGCATTTGCCTATTTAAATCCAAACAGCGACTTTTTTTTGGTAGCATAGTCAAGCAAAAGGCTAATCATATTAATTACCATTATGTGTCCGACGTTGTAAAAAGCGATACTATTGTGCAGCGTTTACCTCGGTAAGTTGACTGAGTGGATCTCTGAGCTGGCATGAGCGAGTGGAGGCGGGGCTAATTTTTTTTACATGAATAATTTTTTTTCATAGGAAAAAAACAATTAAATATGTAATTTTGGTGATCAAAGATGAGTTTTAAGGCATAAAATGATTGACTACAGGGGGACTTTAAATATGCAAATTATGCACTTATACATATTCAAATGTAAATTTGCATTCATGTGAATTTTTATTGAAACAAGTTATAGACCACACAGATGTCTGATCAACAACTCAGTTTAATAAAAGGATGTTTACGTATCAAAATATTTAATAAAACATTTTTTAAAATATGTTACTTAAAGTGAAATAAATGTCTTTAGTTGAAAAATATTACTGAACGTCACAATGGTAAAAAACATGTACTGCTCTCCATAAATGTGTTCATCATATTATACTGCAGCAGTTCAATACTGATGATAAATCGCTTTATTTTTCAGGATGGTTCCAGGCGGTGCAAGGAACGGAAAAAGACTGTGTCTTTCAGTAGCATGCCAACAGAAAAGAAGATCAGCAGTGCAAGCGACTGCATTAATTCTATGGTGGACGGGTCTGAACTGAGGAAGGTGCGCTCCAACTCTAGAGTCTACCAGCGTTACTTCCTCCTAGATGCCGACATGCAGTCTATGCGGTGGGAGCCATCCAAAAAAGAGTCTGATAAGGCCAAGATTGACGTAAAATCAATTAAAGAGGTGCGAACCGGTAAGAACACAGACACCTTTAGGACCAATGGAATTTCGGATCAGATTTCTGAGGACTGTGCATTCTCCATTATCTATGGGGAGAACTACGAATCGCTTGATTTAGTGGCAAATTCAGCCGATGTAGCAAATATATGGGTGACGGGACTCAGGTACTTAATATCGTACGGAAAACACACTCTTAATATGATTCAGAGCTGTCAGGATAACATGCGAGCGTCCTGGCTCGGTGACCTATTCGATGAAGCGGATATCATTGGCGGAAAATGCATTAGTCTTTGTTCGGCCGTTCAGCTGATCAAGAAGTTAAGTCCTGGAGTGAAAAATGTCAAGATAGAGCTCAAGTTCAAAGAGTTGCACAAAGCGAAAGACAAAACTGGTTCTGACGTGATCAAGGAGGAGTTCATCGAAGTCTTTCACGACCTTTGCACAAGACCAGAGATCTATTTTTTGTTGGTGCAGTTCTCAAGCAACAAGGAATTTCTTGACACCAAGGATTTGATGATCTTTTTGGAAGCAGAGCAAGGCATGGCGAAGGTGAGCGAAGACATCAGTGTGGAAGTTATTCAGAAATATGAACCCTCAAAGGAAGGGCAACTCAAGGGATGGCTCTCCCTGGACGGATTTACCAATTACCTCATGTCAGCGGACTGCCACATCTTTGATCCTGAACAAAAAACAGTATGCCAAGACATGAACCAACCTCTTTCTCACTATTTCATAAACTCTTCTCACAATACGTACCTGATTGAGGACCAGTTCAAGGGTCCCTCAGACATTACTGGCTACATCCGTGCCCTAAAGATGGGTTGCAGGAGTGTGGAACTTGATGTGTGGGACGGGCCTGATAATGAACCGCTCATTTACACAGGCCATACAATGACCTCACAGATTGTCTTTCGCAGTGTCATCGACATCATTAACAAGTATGCTTTCGTGGCTTCGGAATTTCCTCTGATCCTGTGCTTGGAGAACCACTGTTCCTTGAAGCAACAGAAGGTAATGTTTCAGCACCTGAAGAAAATACTTGGCGACAAAATTCACTCGGATCCTCCTAACCTCGACGACAACTACCTTCCGTCCCCCTCGGACTTAAAGGGAAAGATTCTTCTGAAAGGAAAGAAGCTGGCGAGCAACTGCGCCGGCTCCGAAGGCGAGGTGACGGATGAGGATGAGGGTGCAGAAATGTCTCAGCGGATGAACAACGAGGGTGGTGAACAGCAGACGGTTGTTCAACCCAAAAAGTTCCAGCTCTCCAAGGATCTATCCGACATGGTAACCTTATGCAAGTCTGTTAGTTTTAAGGATTTTCAGACTGCTTTCCAGAACCAGAAGCACTGGGAGCTCTGCTCTTTCAATGAGGTCTTTGCCAGTCGTTGTGCTACTGACCACCCTGGTGACTTTGTTAACTACAACAAGAAGTTCCTAGCGAGGGTTTACCCAAGCCCAATGCGGATTGATTCCAGCAACATGAACCCGCAGGACTTTTGGAAATGCGGCTGCCAAATAGTAGCGATGAACTATCAAACACCAGGTCTCATGATGGACCTCAACATTGGCTGGTTTAGACAAAATGGCAACTGTGGTTATGTTCTACGCCCAGCCATCATGAGGGAGCAGGTGTCTTATTTCAGCGCCAATACTAAAGACTCAGTTCCGGGAGTGTCTCCGCAGCTCCTTCACATAAAGATCATTAGCGGACAAAATTTCCCCAAACCCAAGGGCTCAGGCGCCAAAGGCGATGTGGTTGATCCTTACGTTTACGTTGAAATTCATGGTATCCCTGCGGATTGTGCAGAGCAAAGGACTAAAACGATCCATCAGAATGGCGACAACCCCATCTTTGATGAGAGCTTCGAGTTTCAGATTAACCTTCCAGAACTGGCAATGGTGCGCTTTGTTGTTCTGGATGACGACTACATTGGGGATGAATTTATCGGTCAGTACACGATTCCATTTGAATGCATTCAGCCAGGCTTCCGCCACATTCCCCTCCAGTCGCTGACAGGTGAAGTCCTTCCACACGCCTGGATCTTCGTCCATGTGGCCATTACCAACCGGCGTGGTGGGGGTAAGCCTCACAAAAGAGGGCTTTCGGTCCGCAAGAGTAAGCGGGGTCGGGAATACGCCACTATGAGGATACTTCTGATCAAGGCTGTAGATGAAGTCTTTAAATCTGCTGCACAGCCACTACGGGAGGCCACTGATCTCAGAGAGAACATGCAGGTGAGATACTATAGAATCGTGACTTGTTTTCAGATTAATGCCATAAAAGCTGAACTAGGGATGCACAAATATAAAATTTTTCGCAGATACCGATAACCGATAATTCTTTATATTTGGCTATATTTATATTTAGGCTATATTTAACTTGCATCCTGTAGAGCACTGCTTTTGTTTGTTTGATTGAATTGTACATTTGTGTTTATTTCCTATTGTCATTTATTAAATTTTGGCCGATACCGATAACCAATAATTCTAAAATCCGATAAAAGTAAATAAATCTAAATCCAAATTTTTATATAATTTTTAAATGCCTGATTACAAAGACAAAAGTCTCACAAAAGTCTCCTAAGAACACAATTATAATGTACTCATTATAATTTTATGTAGCCTATATGACAAATTTGCGCTGCCCATGTTGCACTTAACTGTATTTTCCTTTTTGAAGTGACTCCAATCATATCATATTTCAAGCAATTCAAAACCATCATAGTGAACAGTGCGCATCTGAAGTGTCTCAGCTGAAGGAAATAATCCATTATTTCTTGGCTTTAATATATCGGCCAAATTTTCTTATTGGGCCGATTAATGGTAACTATAATAAAATCATATTGCATTATGATAATACAATTTTGGGGGTTATTGTAGGACTTGGGTATATTATTTTTACCTATATACCACTTATTTTATATTTGGTAAAAGATTTTTTGATGGGGTGGCATGTATTATTATAATGGGGAAAAAAACCTTTCCTGTAATTAAAAAACAGCAACAATACAGTCCTTCTACGGTAATGAGATTTGGGTGTGCTGGTGTCATGTTTGTAGGACAATTAAGGACAATATGTCTTTTAGATTTTTAGGTGAAACCTGATCTAAAGACGTTTTATAAGATTCACCCATTCACTGTCTGCAAAGAATGCAAATGACTCGACTCAGCAAATGTTTAGTTTACAGCTTGCCAAGACTCTCCAACCTTATTTAATTGTGGCAAGTATCTTCTTTTCATAGCGTGAGAAAGTTTTCTCACATCAGAGGGTTGACCCTGAGAAGGAAGCACAGCTTACAGGACGTTTCTCTTCACAAGGCCGAGAGCATTTGAACTGAAATCTCTCTGGCACTGATAAACAAAAAACAAAAGTGCTGATTTTAATCAGTTGTGATTTCTCGATGTTGCACAACTTGTCAGACTGACACAAAAACACTGTGCAGATCAACAGCCGTCCCTTATTTAGCCACGAGAACTGAAAATATACTCATATATAGGCTACAGGTAGGAGATCAGCCAAATTCCTTTTTAATATTTGATGTGGAAAATGTTGCATAACACAGGGTTAGTATGTCCTGAGGCATGTGTCAGTTATATCCCCTTATGTAGAGATTAGGCCGTTTCATGGATAAAAGGAGTGGCACTGCTATAACAGGAAAGAACTGAGATGATTTTTTAAGTCAGGAAACAGTTTTTTCATCGTAAGATTATACTGCAGATGGTGTTTCAATTTGTTTCCCGTTCATTAGTTTTTGGTCTGTTGCCTTTATAATGCATATATATATATATATATATATATATATATATATATATATATATATATATATATATATATATATATATATATATATATATATATATATATATATACAGTGGGTACGGAAAGTATTCAGACCCCCTTAAATTTTTCACTCTTTGTTATATTGCAGCCATTTGCTAAAATCATTTAAGTTCATTTTTTTTCCTCATTAATGTACACACAGCACCCCATATTGACAGAAAAACACAGAATTGTTGACATTTTTGCAGATTTATTAAAAAAGAAAAACTGAAATATCACATGGTCCTAAGTATTCAGACCCTTTGCTGTGACACTCATATATTTAACTCAGGTGCTGTCCATTTCTTCTGATCATCCTTGAGGTGGTTCTATACCTTCATTTGAGTCCAGCTGTGTTTGATTATACTGATTGGACTTGATTAGGAAAGCCACACACCTGTCTATATAAGACCTTACAGCTCACAGTGCATGTCAGAGCAAATGAGAATCATGAGGTCAAAGGAACTGCCTGAAGAGCTCAGAGACAGAATTGTGGCAAGGCACAGATCTGGCCAAGGTTACAAAAAAATTTGTGCTGCACTTTAGGTTCCTAAGAGCACAGTGGCCTCCATAATCCTTAAATGGAAGACGTTTGGGACGACCAGAACCCTTCCTAGAGCTGGCCGTCCGGCCAAACTGAGCTATCGGGGGAGAAGAGCCTTGGTGAGAGAGGTAAAGAAGAACCCAAAGATCACTGTGGCTGAGCTCCAGAGATGCAGTCGGGAGATGGGAGAAAGTTGTAGAAAGTCGACCATCACTGCAGCCCTCCACCAGTCGGGCTTTATGGCAGAGTGGCCCGACGGAAGCCTCTCCTCAGTGCAAGACACATGAAAGCCCGCATGGAGTTTGCTAAAAAACACCTTAAGGACTCCAAGATGGTGAGAAATAAGATTCTCTGGTCTGATGAGACCAAGATAGAACTTTTTGGCCTTAATTCTAAGCGGTATGTGTGGAGAAAACCAGGCACTGCTCATCACCTGTCCAATACAGTCCCAACAGTGAAGCATGGTGGTGGAAGCATCATGCTGTGGGGGTGTTTTTCAGCTGCAGGGACAGGACGACTGGTTGCAGTCGATGGAAAGATGAATGCGGCCAAGTACAGGGATATCCTGGACGAAAACCTTCTCCAGAGTGCTCAGGACCTCAGACTGGGCCGAAGGTTTACCTTCCAACAAGACAATGACCCTAAGCACATAGCTAAAATAACGACGGAGTGGCTTCACAACAACTCTGTGACTGTTCTTGAATGGCCCAGCCAAAGCCCTGACTTAAACCCAATTGAGCATCTCTGGAGAGACCTAAAAATGGCTGTCCACCAACGTTTACCATCCAACCTGACAGAACTGGAGAGGATCTGCAAGGAGGAATGGCAGAGGATCCCCAAATCCAGGTGTGAAAAACTTGTTGCATCTTTCCCAAAAAGACTCATGGCTGTATTAGATCAAAAGGGTGCTTCTACTAAATACTGAGCAAAGGGTCTGAATACTTAGGACCATGTGATATTTCAGTTTTTCTTTTTTAATAAATCTGCAAAAATGTCAACAATTCTGTGTTTTTCTGTCAATATGGGGTGCTGTGTGTACATTAATGAGGAAAAAAAATGAACTTAAATGATTTTAGCAAATGGCTGCAATATAACAAAGAGTGAAAAATTTAAGGGGGTCTGAATACTTTCCGTACCCACTGTATATATATATATATATATATATATAAAAACAACAGTTCTTTCTGGTTCCCGAATCTGATTGGCTGAGAGCCGTGCAATATTTTAGTGATAACAGCACTCCTACCTTTTCACCGTTTGTATTACTCTGTATGAAGCGACTGTCATAGCGGCCGAGCAAATCCACTGTATTTTTTAAAAAAATGAAAAACTTGTTGTACCATGAACTGTAGTTTTAAGAGTTTTTAGGCGAGAATGAAGTTGTTTAGACCTGAAATATGTGACTCATATTTAATCTCAGCGTCTGTTTTACAATTTAAGATGAGATGCGAGCTCCAGGCCGTCAGCGGCCGTTCAGTGCTCGTGTACCCGCCGAGAACAGCTTCAATTCGGCCAGTGCTTCGGAGATTTGCTGCTTGCTGTTATAGTGGTTAAACATGAGATATAATTCATTTTGGGTACATAAAACGGTCAATATTTGGTCTTATTAATTTATTATTTGTTCCTGAGCAAATTGAATTGGGCTATGTTAAAATTAATAGTTTGATATTAACGCTATATTTAGCTTACATCCTGTAAAGCGCTGCTTTTGTATGTTTGACTGAATTGTACAATTGTGATTATTTCCTACTGTCATTTATAATGGCTATTGTTGTTCATTTAATTATTGTTGTTCAATAAATATTATTTTATATAAATAATATGTTGTATTTGGTTTTGAGAAAGGATCCATTAGTGTGTAATATAAATTGAGTGAAAGTTACATTAATACACCATTAGATGGCGGCAAACTTTACGAGTGAATGAGTCGGTCGCAAGAGACTTTTAAATTGAAAGGGACTTTTGTAAAGAAAGGATGTTGTTTTAGCGCTGTGAAAAATTCCCTTAACTGTAAAAAAGACAAATACAAAGATTGCTTTCATCGGAGATTCAAACGGATTTTTATAATGGATATAATATTATGGACATCGACCTGAAGAATGAATGTTATATCAGACACAGGTAATGCTGCCAAACGTACAAAAGCGGTGCACTACAGGATGTAAGTTAAATATAGCCTTAATATTAAATTATTACATTTAACAATCAGATTTGCTAATAGATTAATAAGATTGCACGTTTTATGTACCCAAAATGAATTATATCTCATGTTTAACCACTATAAGAGCCAGTGGCAAATCCCCGAAGCACTGGCTGAATTGAAGCTGTTCTCGGCGGGTACACGAGCACTGAACGGCCGCTGACGGCCTGGAGCTCGCAACTCTGAAAACATCTTAAATTGTAAAACAGACGCTGAGATTAAATATGAGTCACATATTTCAGGTCTAAACAATCTCATTCTCGCCTTAAAAACTCTTAAAACTACAGTTCGTGGTACAACAAGTGTAGTATTTGTAAAAAATACAGTGGATTTGCTCGACCGCCATGACAGTCGCTTTAATCAGAGTGATACAAACGGTGAAAAGGAAGGAGTGCTGTTATCATTAGAATATCGCACTGCTCTCAGCCAATCAGATTCCAGAACCAGAAAGAACTGTTGTATAAATGTATATAATAGAATGCCACACATTACTTTATCACTTCTGAATAATAATGCAAATAAATAAAATCAGTTCATTTAAATTAACAGTTTGAATTGAATGTTTAGTTTTATATCGCCAGCAAAAATGTCATGAATATATTATGATTATTTAATACAACATCCATCCCTAATGCCTCAATTATTTTACATTTAGATGCTTTAAATCAGAGAATGGATGGAGCACTGTACAAGGTCTCCTGCTTTGGTGTTTGATTTATTTCAGCACAAGCTATTTTATTCATAACACACTGTACATTACAGGTATTTTAATAGTTCTGTTTACATTGCATTCTTCCTGTGGAAACAATTCCAGGCACTTCTGCTGCATTCACTATTTAAATGTGCCCCTGTTAAATACTGCTGTTGTTTGTGTTTTAAACTCACTAGTGGAGTCTTCCTCCCACATTCAGAGCAGTGCTTTTGTAGAAGACATTCTCAGTAAAACCACTTCCTATTGCGTTTCTTGCTCATGGATGTTCACTATGGGGAAGTCGACATTGGCTTGGTTTTTGTTTTCTCGTCACCTCCCACAACTAGGTCAATGGGTATGTTTGAAATGGCATACTATGCTCTTCCTGTTTGTGCTGTGCGTAGTATGTATGTGCATGTGCAGTGTATAATGTGTGGCATGCAATATGCATAGAATACCCAGATTACCTACTATATTTGCCAGATGTGCTCTATTGAACAGCACATTGTTTCAAGGAATACTATATCTGACAACGCAATGCACTCAACTTTCTATTTCCAGTGAACGGTGATGATATCAGCCATGTTTTTTTTTAAATATGCAAAATAATGATAAGTATTTATTTATGAGATTATAACTAGACACCACTTGCTGATTTAAACATGCAACCTGATGAGGTCATGTGACTTTAGTATTGTTTGAAACCAAAATAAATGTATAATTGCATCTTAAATATATATGCACTGTATTTTAGTATTCCATTCTGAACATAATAGCCATCCACTATTGTACTTCGTTATAGCAATTTTGAAATAGGGCTGAATGATTTGGAGAATAAAATCTAATTGTGATTTTTTTTTTTTTTTTTTTGCAATTGCAATTATGATAAAAAAAAGAATAAAAAAAGATAATGATGATAATTCTTATTATTATTTATATTTATATAATAATAACTAATAATAATAGTAATTTATTATTTTATTAAAATTAGTTTAATAATAACTATTATTTATACAATAATATTTATATAAAAAACAATAATTATTATTATATATACTATGTTTAATATAATATATACTACTAATAATAAATATAATAATAATAATAATAATAATAGTTATTATTATGAATTATGTATATATTTATATTATTATTATAATATATAATTATTATTTATATAATAATAACGATTATATTTATATAATAATAATAATTATTATTATTATTATTACTAAAAATATTTTTAAAATACAGAAAATAAAATAAGAAATATTGCATAATATTTATAAAAACAATAAATAATTATTATATATTATAATAAATAATATATATATATATATATATATATATATATATATATATAATATATATATATATATATATATATATATATAATATATATATAATAATAATAATTATATAATATTATAATAGTAATTATTATATATAATGACAATAATAATAATAATAATAATAATAATAATAATAATAATTATTAGATATTGCAGCCCAGTATTTGGTGACAGATATTATCATAAACAAAACAATATGTCCTGTGCTGCAAAACATTTTACGTGCACATTTCACACTTTGACCTACATGTCCTCCACAGAACGCCATTGTGCCGTTTAAAGAGCTTTGCGGTCTGTCAGCGGTGGCCAACCTGAAGCAGTGTATACTAGCGCTCTCGCCACGCCTCATCGGGCCGGACAGCAGTCCGGTTTTGCTGTTTAACCTCAGAGATCAGTACCCCATCATGGAGGCCCAGGGCCTGCTGCCTGAAGTCCTGAAGAAAGTGGTCATCGCTTATGAGATGGTGAGTACATCAAATTAGCCAAAATATTACACATACACATACTGAATTCTGCATATCTTCCCAAGGAATTCTGCAGGCACACATTTTGTGGTTTGCATGATGTTATGTAGCCTGTAGTGAAATGCAAAGGCTTTTTAGATGCATGTTGACTCAGATTTAATGCAATCATGAATAAACCAGGTCTGTATTCATAGGTCATGATGATGAGTTGCAACAGTTTTTGTTTTTGCTTATGTTTGAATAATGCTCCTGGGAAAACTGCCCAGAGAATAGCCGTGTTTTGCAATTTGATGAGCACGAACGGAATTAAAGTCTCAGAGCTCTCATTTCAGGAAAGATCGCTGGAGCAAAGGACCACAACAGATCCATATGAAACCAAATTTTGCATGTCAACAGCATTGTTAAAGTTCCCCTATTATGCTTTTTCAAATATTACTGTACCTTTCATGTGTGTAATATAGCTGTCTGTGAATGTAAAAGGTCTGCAAAGTGCAGATAAATAAAGTTATTGTCTCCTGTAAGAAAGAATTGATTCTGAACTGCCTGAAATGAGTCAGAAATTCCAGTCTCAGTTGCAGTACGAACCTATGTAGGTTTGTAACTAATTTGCATAATGCCAGCCTATGTTTTTCATTGGCTACCCGCGAACAACGCCTGCTTTGCCCCGCCCTCAAACACTGTAGTTGTATCTGAGACTGGAAGAGTTTGGTTTGCGTTATTCAGTCTTCTTGAATCACTTTGATGAGACTGACATGGTAAAACCGACGCCATCATTGCTGTTCGTCTCACTGTGTATCAAGTGCTGAGGAAGAGCTGAAATCCATCTATGGTTTCCAACCAATCACAAAGACTGGGCCATCTGACCAATCAGAACAGGGCAGGCTCTCTGAAAGGAGGAGTTTAGAGAGACCGAATCCTTTATCGATCAATTTCAGACACTATGAGAAAAGAGCTGATGCTGCGATGTATATTATGACAAAATTAAAGAGTTTTTTGACCTTGGATACATGTAAACCTATTGTAGGAGACTCCAAAACAAAAACAGGAATCTTTAAAATAGCTTTAAAAAAATACATTCATAAAAATAATTACCATAGGCCGTTAAATAAATAAGTTAAGTTTTGTTGTTGCTGCTGAAATCTAAAGAGCAGACTGTTTATTTATCAATGACACACACATATGAACGATGTGAACATCCTTGAGGAAAAGCAGCAGTGTTTGTGCACCAGTTGAACAAGGGGTGGCTGTTGTCCTCCTCCTGGTCCTCTGCTCTATAAATACCCCCTTATAGTGGTTTGTCTGCCACCAAGTCTGCAATTTCTTCAGCCATTAGTAATGTAATGACAGTGTGCATGTCAGCGATGAGACAGCTGCTGCAGCTGGATGCGCACGAGGCTTCGGCCCCCTGTGCGGCCTGTGTTTCTCTGTCACAGATACAACCAAAAGGTGATTAAACATAAAGAGGGTCATGAATTGAGAAGTCAACTTTTCCTTGAGCTTTTGATATATAAGATGCCACCAACGTACTATAAGAATATCCTGTAAGTTTCAGAACTGAACCCGTCCTTGTTATTCCAATAAAAGCTTTTATTGACACCAGGTCCAGCGAACGACTCGTCCCAGAATGTGCCTATAGATAGGTGAAACTCCGCCTCCGCAGAAGAAATCAACGCCTACTTCATCATTGCAACATTAGCCCCGCCCACTGGTGTGTTAGTAAGATGAGGAGGAGAGAAGAGCGATACAGGACTAAAATAACATTACCTTTCAAAGGATCCTAATGCTAGAAATATGGTTATTTTCATCAATGTGAATTTATTTATTTGTATTCGGTACATTTCACTGTGGATTCTTTGGTAAATCAGTCGCATTTCAGACTTTTACGACAGTAATGCAACAACATGTCAGTAACTGTGTTAATTAATGCCTGATCTGATATTAATGATTCATGTACAGTCTGATGATCTTTGTATCAGTAAATCAAACCAGTGACTAAACGCTCAACTTCACTTTGTTTCTCTCAGTAGGATGAAAATAATCTGTTATTTAAATGGTGATTAAATTATATATAGAAAGCGATCAAAGAACGCTCCCTTTACAATCGCTGGAGCTGTCAATCAAACAGCGCCAAAACTCCCGTTATATTCAACGAATGATGAAAGCATTCGTTAGTGTGCAGAAATTGACGAGATCACTGCTTTCATGAGCTCAACAACATGTCTGTGATCGACTACAATGTTCATCACTGCAACCTTTCATGCCACGATCTAAATGTAATGCTATAATACACTTTTCACGATTAGTTAACCTCGAGAGCTGTAATAATAAAAACGTGCTAAAAGTTTGAGAGAGTAATACTTAGCTATTTCATATGCAAAGATGTCAGCCAATCACAGCAGTGAAGTCTCACAGCAGACACGCCCCTTAAATCAGAGCGTTCAAATCAGAGGTTAAAATCAGGGTACGAAAAATGCCTTTTATTTCTAGATTATGACAATATTTTTTATGTAAAAATCATACTACCATTATAAGTGCACCCTAGGAAACATTATAAAACAACAAAACAACGCAGTTCATGACCCCTTTAAAAGTCATAGTTTGATTAATTCAAGTTGATTCAAATGCATTCATGAACTTTCACCAGTGTGCCATTGATCTTAGCCTCAAGTTACTCCAAATGTGATTGCCACTATAAGGTGCGTACTGTAAGTAGCTTATAAAGTGTCACCTAACTAGATTTTTACATTTTCTGCAGAACATCTGAGTGGTGTTTGCCTGTGCAAGGCCAATCCTACAGTCTTTGAGCAATTTTCTGTTCTGACACTGTTAGCTTTTCTCTCTGCATCTGTCATGTCTGGGCAATCATCGCCATGTGGCCAGGCCATCAGTAAGTGTGCGCTCCGCTCGACTTTCTGGAAAGTCGCCACATCCTCATGATTGATCTCTGTGAGAGGTTTCTGAGCACAACCCATGCTGGCACGAAACTAAAGCAGCTGTTCTTCTTCTCTTTATTGGCACTGAAAGATAATCTGGTCCTGACAAGTGACCCTGCCATGCTTTTAGCCACTATAGAGATGTACAATTCAATTAGACTGACCTGCGGTACATAATGACCTGTGCCCTTGGCAGTGTTTGGAGAAGATCCCTGACTGCATTAAATGAAAGTTTCAGCTAATCCTTTGTTTCCTCATCACACGAGTAGATTTGGTGGCCCGTTTCAAAGAAACAGTTACTTTATCTCGGTTATATTTAACAATGTTCTCTCATATTTCACTCTTAAAGGGATGGTTCTCCCAAAAATGAAAATTATCCCATAATTTACTCCCCCTCAAGCCTATGACTTTCTTCTTTCAGCCAAACACAATCAGAGTTATATTAAAAATTATTCTGGCTCTTCCAAGACTAATAATGGCAGTGAATGGGGGTCGAGATTTTGAAGCCCAAAAAAGCACATCCATCCATCATAAAAGTAATCCATACGACTCCAGGGGGTTAATTCTGAAGTGAAGCGATGGGTTTTTGTAAGAAGAATATCCATATTTAAAACTTTATTAATTATAATAACTCCGTCTAACAACGGCCGTACGTGTGTTCATGAGAGAGGCGTAGCATAACTAGGGTTGTAAAGGGGTGGGGAATTTCGGGTAAATTTCTGGAAACTTTCCAGAAACTTTCCATGGGAAGTGAAAATTTTACAAGCTGGAAACTTATTTATGGGAATTAATTGGAAATTTTGGGGTCATTTGGCGTAACTGTATCATATACAAACACAAATATAAACATTTTGTTTGGTCAACATGCATGCAAACTAATACAAATTCTAAAAATTTAATTTTTGACTTTATTTGAGTAGAACTTTAACCAGTTCTTTCATTGAACAACAAATGCATGAATGTTGAATAAAATAAACATTATATTACAAAAAACTCAAGCTTCTCAAGCCTTTCTGCATTTTTGCGTTAACTGAATTGCGTTAAATCTGGTGCAAATTATGCTGCAAGATGTTTTCAACTATATTTAAGTTCCCTGTTAACCTGCAATTTTGTAAATTTCCAGTTTATTCCCATTAATTCCCACATATTCCCATTAATTCCCATATATTCCCATTAATTCCCATGGAAAGTTTCCAACTTTAAAAATTCCTGGAAATTTGCAACCCTGACGAACATGGAAGTGCAGAGGATAGAGCAAAACAAAACGCTGGTCACGAATTAGAAGTCTAAAGCGAGAAGGAGGCAAACGTTAAATGTAACTTCAATCAAAAAAATGAGCGGCTGATTGCGGCATACAAGCATAATAAAAACAGCAAGGTAAATGTCCCAGGCTCTCTGCTTCATAACACATTACTAAAACTTTAATACATTAGCTCTTCCATGAACATGATTTCCCGTGGGATTGCTTTCCATCGGCTGTGAAGGTGAAGACCACAACTCCCATGATTCCACACTCATTCACGGCGTCAAGCTACGCCTTTATTGTTTTGAATTTTTGAATAAGCGCCATCTAGCAGTGAAACTTACATACTGTGCCTTTAACTATATCCTGTAAATATTTAAAACAAGAACTCATACAGAGACATTTTTTTGCCCCATCTCTCGAATTTTGGGGCATTTTTATTAATTTTGGTGGCGTTTTTGCCCTGAGCACCCATTAATTTGTGCGCGGTGTGATGTTTTTCGAGGCTCCTTCTGTTGCGAAATGGCTGAAATATAGAAAAGGCGGCTATTGCACATGAGCCAGTAATTGCTCAAGATGATGTCTGCTGATTCACTGACATAGTAATGACACCACCGACAAGTTGCGAAAATCATCTTCTTTTATCTTATGATGTTTGATATATATTTGTCAAAAGTATATTTTTGAAAGGAAATTCAAACTTTTATTCAGTGACGACACATTAAATTGATCAAAAGTGACAGTAAAGATGTTCTTTTGAACTTTCTATTTATCAAATAATGCTGAAAAAAGTAAGTAGCTGTTTTCAACATTGATAGCAATCATAAATGTTTCTTGAGCAGCAAATCATCATATCAGAATGATTTGTGAAGGATCATGTGACACTGAAGACTGGAGTAATGATGCTGAAAATTCACCTTTAATCACAGGAATAAATTACATTTGACTATAT
>CM074439.1:33601559-33639059 GCA_037101425.1 Elopichthys bambusa | reverse complement strand
GGTAGCCACGCCCCAAACTCTCCGCCTGATACCGTAGCCACGCCCCAAACTCTCCGCCTGATACCGTAGCCACGCCCCAAACTCTCCGCCTGATACAGTAGCCACGCCCCAAACTCTCCGCCTGATACAGTAGCCACGCCCCAAACTCTCCGCCTGCTACCGTAGCCACGCCCCAAACTCTCCGCCTGATTCAGTAGTCACATCCCAAACTCAATTGGTTAAGCTGGACAGATCTGAGGGGCCACTCTCAATGTTCTGCTGGTGCCTGGGAGGCTCAATGTTTACACTTGTGGTGGGGAAAATAAACCTATGAATGGCATAATAATAGTCAATGAACAATAAACTAGGTTAAGAGATTGTGTTTTAACATTAAAAATCTTCACCTATACTTCACTATTACTGTTACTCATACATACTTTTCTAAGTGATCAGACCTATGACACCACTCACGCTTCCTTCAGAAAATGTATGTTCATCATAAAACTATCTCTCAGCCACTTCCTACTTTGATTTCTTCTGCTTAACACTGTAACTTATCACCACTGGTAATGCAGTTTAATATTCTGCTTTAGAAGTCAGCATAAATCACAAAGATGTTATTGATTTCCAGAGTCTGTGGCCACATCAAATATTCATCGTCTTTTGTCCCAGTACAAGCGCACAGAGAACAGCTTTGTCTAATCTGCAGTAAACACCGTAAATCAATCTCTGTGGTTTCTTTCCTCTCTTAAGAAGCCCATCTCTGCCTGGCTCTTTGTTAAATGTGGTTGAATGGCCCACCGGCAGTAGCTTTACTTCATTTGAGGTGTGGCGTATCGGTGGGCAGATATGGAGCTCTATGCTAAGCTCAAGCTGCTAATTGTGAATAGGAAAAGTGGGTCAATACTTGCCCATTCCCCCATGGAATCCAGTGGAAAACTCTGGCTTGTATCAAAACTGGCCACTGCAAAAGACATGGCAGGTATTGATCTACAGACAGAGTAAATAACAATAACAGTGCCGGCCAATGCTCTAATTGTCTAAGAGACCTGTGGAGGATATACTTTTGCTGTAAATATTTGAAAATTTGTGCACTAACAATCACCCTGATGCCAGCAGGAGTTGATGCTTGTGAGGAGGCCGTGGTTGTGTGCTTTGGATTTGACATGCATGCAGACCAAGATAGTGCTTTGTTGCAGCACCTCTCTTCCCAGTCTGTCAGTAACACTCGTATCATTCCCTTTTAATTTCAATGAATTAGCATTCCGTTTTAGTTAAATAAAACAATGATTTTTGCCTCCATAATGGTGTAGTTCCGACTTCTACCTGTAGGGGATAATGACTGGCCCCCTGAGTGGACAAGATTGGGTGGTTTAATTTGAAACCATGGAAATAAGTTTTCACAAAATTAATTGGAAATTTAGTTGCACTTTGTGATGAGAGGACATTTTATGCACTTTTTCAAAGTCTTGATTTTGTTTTTGGGCTCTGCTAGAACAAGTTTTCATGCTTGAATGTTGATTATTTTCCTCATATTCTCCATTGTTGCAGCTCCTCTCTTCCCAGTCTGTCAGTAACGCTCTGTTTAGTTCCTGTCTCTATGAAGCCCCTCCTTCTGAAAAGCACAGTGTGCTCTGATTGGTCGGCTGGAGCAGTGTGTTGTGATTGGTGTTTGGGAAATGTCCCGCCCCTTACCATAACTGCCAGTTTCAACACACTACTAACTAACTCAACCAGGCCCCGCCCCTTTATTCTGCGTATGAATTATTTAAATTAGGAATATTGAGACATGAGAAAACTCAAGACTACAATGGAGGCGTTTAAGGGAGTTCAGAAACAGTGCGCACTAATAAGGAGAACAGAATGGAACAGAATGCAGGGTCTCAACTTGACACGCCATATTACAAAACACGATGCCAAGTGCTGAACTCTGGTCAGGCTAGCCGCATTTTGAAAATACAGGGTCAAAAGTTGCATGCTTATTAAGATGATTATGATAATCTGCAGGACGAGCAGAGAGAGTTTTTCTGAGTGTTTTTTAATTGAGTTGGCCAGTGAGTCTTCACATACAGTAATGACAAATCATGATGTTTTGAATTTGCTGTTTTTGTCTTTATTTGCAGCAGGGTTGAATATGCAGTTTACTGAAAAAAATCAGCATTGCAGAATATACCATAAGCAAGCTATTTTCTGTGAATGTGCGAGACTTCAGATTCATTAGCCACTATAGGTAAATAACCAGAAGAATAACAAAGATGTAAACTATTTGTGCAACAAACCAGTGTGTTCATGATTACGATAATAATATGATGATAAATACCAGTTAGCAGAATAAAATACTTTTTTTTGACAGCTAAAATAACTGGAAGCAGATGAGACCAGAAGACTCGCACAGTCAAGTTACAAGTCTTATAAAAAATAAGGTGGATATTAGAGCTGCATGATTCTGGATAAACTGAGAAAATTTTTGTTGTTGTTTTTAAACAGATTCTGAACAGACAGCTAAACAAAATAACATGTAATTTACAGAGGTTCTGGTGTAGTCTAGTTTTTTGTAGAGAGTATTCTGTGATTCTCCCAGCCTCAAACTCACCCGTCCCAGAGCGACACCCCACCCGCACCACTACACTCATTAATGCATATAGTATGCATCTGATCTAGGCTACATGTACTTGACAGCATTCTGAAACAATGCTTATGTGTGTGTTATCAACATGTCAGTTTATTATAAGCAACACAAGACTTTAACATTTACAGCTGGAGAGACTGGACTGATTATCAACTGTTGAGTGTCAATCGCCATCGAACTCAGCCAGTTAAGATCTACATTTAGCCTTCGATATCATATGAATATGGTCCCTGGAGCATAGGTTTTATCAGCTGGCAATTTTCAATGCACATTTAAGAGTTGCAACTATTATTAACAATATAAGATGAGGCTTATGTCACAATATCACCTCTGTTTTGCACCACTTCCTGCCAGTCTGTCATCATAGTTATGCATGTCGATTCACAAGCTTGCAATTTGATTTGATATCAGTTGTTTTGGATATACTGTATATCAGGTACAGTACATGGCAAATTTTCTCAAGAAAAAAAACCTCAACTAATGCTGTAAAATATACATAGGAATCAGCTGGTACTACATTAATATTGAAGGTTAAAATGAACTGCTTTGTATACAAACTTAAATTACACTTAAGGAAATTTTCATAATAAAGTTATAATAGGGCCTACTAACTTTAAAATTATTTTTTTAAATATTAACATTTAAAAGGTGGCTGTCAACTTGACAGATTTATTCAAACATGCAATATATAGGCTATTGAAGAACATAAATTATAATTAATATGTAATATGGTGCATATATTTAAATGTAAATGCTCATTTTTCTAGCTGACTAACGTGTTTATGGTCACTGAATGTTTGTTCTGATTTACAAGCTGTTATTAACGTCTTTCTGCGATTGAAACACTGAGCGATTAAACGAGATATGATACGGATTTTGTTAAGTTGTACTGTATCTTTTAACATACACTATATTGCCAAAAGTATTGGGACACCCCTCAAAATCATGGAATTCAGGTGTTCCAATCACTTCCATGGCCACAGGTGTACAAAATCAAGCATCTAGGCATGCAGACTGCTTCTACAAACATTTGTGTAAGAATGGGTCGCTCTCAGGAGCTCAGTGAATTCAGGCGTGGTACCGTGATAGGTTGCCACCTGTGCAATAAGTCCATTCATGAAATTTCCTCACTACAAAATATTCCACGGTCAACTGTTAGTGGTATCATAACAAAGTGAAAGCAATTGGGAACAACAGCAACTCAGCCACGAAGTGGTAGGCCACGTAAAAAATCACAGAGCGGATGCTGAGGCGCACATTGTGCAGAAGTCGCCGACTTTCTGCAGAGTCAATAGCTACAGACCTCCAAATGTCGTGTGGCCTTCAGATCAGCTCAAGAACAGTGCGTAGAGAGCTTCATGGAATGGGTTATCATGGCCGAGCAGCTGCATCCAAGCCTTACATCACCAAGTGCAATGCAAAGCGTCGGATGCAGTGGTGTAAAGCTCACCACAACTGGACTCTAGAGCAGTGCAGACGTGTTCTCTGGAGAATCACGCTTCTCTGTCTGGCAATCCGATGGACGAGTCTGGGTTTGACGGTTGCCAAAAGAACGGTACTTGCCTGACTGCATTGTGCCAAGTGTAGTGTTTGGTGGAGGGGGATTATGGTGTGGGGTTGTTTTTCAGGGGTTGGGCTTGGACCCTTAGTTTCAGTGAAAGGAACTCTTAATGCTTAAGACATTTTGGACAATTTTATGCTCCCAACTTTGTGGGAACAGTTTGGGGATGGCCCCTTCCTGTTCCAACATGACTGCGCACCAGTGCACAAAGCAAGGTCTATAAAGACATGGATGAGCAAGTTTGGTGTGGATGAACTTGACTGACTTGCAGAGTCCTGACCTCAACCCGATAGAACACCTTTGGGATGAATTAGAGCGGAGACTGCGAGCCAGGCCTTCACGCCAACATCACTGCCTGACCTCACAAATGCGCTTTTAGAAGAATGGCCAAAAATTCCCATAAACAGACTCTTAAACCTTGTGGAAAGCCTTCCCAGAAGAGTTGAAGCTGTTATAGCTGCAAAGGGTGGGCCGACTCCATATTAAACCCTACGGATTAAGAATGGGATGTCATTAAAGTCCATGTGCACGTAAAGACAGACGTCCCAAAACTTTTGGCAATATAGTGTACCTTCAGATGTTTGTTCATGTTTATTTCGCACTGTAACTGGTAGTAAAGCAGAGGAGAGGATCAGTTCACGCTGCCGCTTCTCTTGAACTGAGGCGCTACAAAACAGTATTTGTTTGTTTATTTCATAGTAAAATGGGCAGAATTTGAAATATGAAACTTTGTTTCATGTCAAAAGCAACAAAGCTTATTGTGATTTATTGGATGGTTACGTATCCCCCTTTTTTAAGTGAGTATACGGAAATCCTTGACCTTTCCTAGTGGGTATACGGCGTATACCTGCATATCACGTAGACTACACCACTGGTTCTGACAGAATATGAATCGCTGCAGTCTATTTAACATGTTTAATGAATCGGAATTAATTATTTTAAATCAATTTGAGTGAATGATTCAATGACTCTCATAAATACTTAACTTGTTTTATTACTGGATGAATCAGCGTTTTTGGAACAAATCTCTTGAATGAATGATTCAATGACAAATAAATTTTTTTTAACAGTCATTAGTTGCCACCTACTGGCGTAACGATGTAATGATTCAATCGTTATTTGAAGCAACAAGTTACTTTCAAAAGGTGATTTTCTCTATTCTTAACGCTTCTGTAGACATCAGTGCTTATATCTGAACTATAAACATTAATTCCAGTTTTTCTGTGATAATATGAATATTCGAAACAGAAATAACGATACTGTGTGGTTGAAAAGACTATTTGTGAAGTAATTTCAACCATGACAACAGCTCTCTCTGGATCAGCAGCAGCGCCAATGCAGATTTTAATGTTCCAGTGTGATTTTGTCAAAGGTTTAATAGACACAGAGGTTAATTGTTGTCATTAAGGAATGAGATTGCGTGGGTGTTTGAATCGAGATTGCAATCTTTAAATGAGTAATCGTGCAGCTCTAGTGGATATGTAGGCTACGTCGATGGCAATAGTTAATTTACTCACTCTCATGTTGCTCCCTTTTATCAACACAAAAGAAGATATTCTGAAAAATTATCATTTTTTGGTGCACTGCATCTTCAGTCTCGTTTTGTAAAAGTTTATTTGTGCATCTAAAATGCTGTGAAAAGGGTTTTTAAGTTAGTTTAAGTTTTAGTTAGTTTGCACCGCCAAAAAACAAGTTGCATGTTGCCACTGCAGTCACTCTTGTTGTTGCGGTTGACAGGCGGTGCATGAGGTATAGCTGTGTGGCATGCCAGAGTTCAGGCATTTCTGAAAAATGAAGTCATTTAAAGCACATAAAAGGCTATAAAGTGATGCGCAGGTGCCTTAGAAGCACGCTGCCGCCCTCGCACGTGCATTCAGGGGGCTGCGGCTTTCTTTCATGGTGTCTGCGCTGTGTCACAGAGCATGCCTTCACAGAGACGCTGAGCGTGTGGAGTGACAGCCCGGGTTTTCCCGCTCAGCCTACAGTATGTTGCTAGGCAACCCCTGCCACGAAGAGCAGTTGGAGTGCCATTGGCCGCCTTCCTCGGCACGATCACGCATCATTAACCCGACAGCACCTCTCCTTACTTACCGCCCGTCAAATCCGAGGGGCTCGCAGACACGAGAGCCCACCACCGCTGAGGTTAACAGAGTGTGAAAGTAACGTCAAGAATGAATACAAATCATCTTGAAATATGCTTGCGCTATTCACGGTAATGGCTTCCCCCTCTTGAGCATTATTGCTCTATTTGTACGAAGTCAAACGCTGTCTCCCCTCAGGCTTGTGTGCTGCTTCATTGGCCAGCAATCTGCATCTAGAGACCGTCGTTTAAGCGCCTTTCAGTGAAGGTTTACATCTGTGGGATCGTTCGCACAGCTGTATATATAGAGGGATGACAGAAGCACGTCTATAGGCGGTTTAGCTCTCACACACAGACAGAAACAGCACTGGGTTTGACAGGCGCTTCAATTGATAGTCCTTCAGGATTTTAGGAGGTGTAACAGTATCTATCCTGATTCCTCCTCCTCGTTTCTTAATCGTGCGTGCCAAGTTGCTGAACACCAAATGTGCAAGTTGATGCATGAAAATGTGCTGCCATTTGCAATATTCTGATGTTTTTGCTGTTTAGTTTCAAGTGTTCCTAGGAAAGACCTGTTTTAATCTCCGCAAAGGACCAAAAAACACCATAAAAGAGCAATAATATTAGTACAATTTCTTCTGATGCCTTATAATTTAACGTTTGATGTCTTTAAAGTTTAAATTGCAGTCTGTTTCTCACACAGTGTTATTTTAATATTATTTATATACTGTTATAGTTTTTATTCTTGTTTGAATTAGCTTCTATTTTTATAGTTTCGGTTTTAATTTAATTACTTCGTTTTTAGTAATTTTTTTTATGTGCTTTTGATATTTTCCTTATATATATATATATATATATATATATATATATATATATATATATATATATATATATATATATATATATATACTGTGTATGTGTGTGTGTGTGTGTGTGTGTATGTATGTGTGTGTGTGTGTATATATATATATATATATATATATATATATATATATATGTATATATATATATATATATATATATATATATATATATAATAATTTTTTTTAAAAATATATACATGCATGCATGCATATATATATATATATATATATATATATATATATATATATATATATATATATATATATGTGTGTATATATGTGTATATATGTGTATATATATGTATATATATTACTTTTTAGGTTTCATTTATTTCCCGTTTTAGCATAATTTGTCAGTTAAAAACTAGTTTGTTTTAGTTAACAGTAGTGCTGTCAAATGATTAATCGCGATTAATCGCATCCAAAATGAGTTTGTTTACATAATTTTTGTGTGTATACTATATATATTTATTATGCATATATAAATACACACACATATATGTATAATATTTACAAAATATAAATATATATATAGAGAGAGAGGGAATTTGTCCATATAAATATTTTAAATATTTATCCTAATATGCTATTTTAAATGCTCCTAATTTTGTTTTGGAGTCTCCTTCAATAAGTTTACATGCATCCAAGGCCAAAAAAACACGAGTTTTCTCATAATATACATTGAATATCACCTAATTTCTCAAAGAGTCTGAAAACGGTTTGTTCAAAGAATCAGTCTCTCTAAACTCCTCCTCTCCCTGAGAGCTGCTCTGCTCTGATTGGTCAGACGGCCCAGTCTGTTGTGATAAGTCAGCTGCTTACAGCGGATGTCTGAAATGAAACGCCCATTACCATATATGGATTTCAGCGCTTTATACACAGTGATACGAACAGTAACGATCATATCAATCTCATCAAAATGGATTTGCTTTGGCAGCAGAAAACATGAACAACAACACGAACCAAACAACTGCAGTGTTTGAGGGCGGGGCAAAGCAAACAATGTTCGCAGGCAGCCAATGAAAACCATAGGCTGGTATTATGCAAATTTGTTACGTAGATAGCTTAGAGTCGATTCTTTCTTTTAGGAGACAATAACTTTATTTGTCGAGCATTATCAATATCTGAAAAAGCATAATAGGGCATTTTAAAGACACAGCACACCACATTAAACTATCACTCTCCTCAGTGTCCGTTCTTCAGATCACTGCGAATGAAAGAAAGTCGAAGACAGAAACAGAACGGTGCGGCTCTCGGCTGACAAATCTCTTCTGTGTTCTTTGCCTTGATGTTAATGCGGTCTGAAAGGATTCCATGTCTGTCTGCTGCGCCCACACTCGCATCTTCTCATCGCTGCTTCCTACCTTCTATATTTCTCTCTTTCTCTTTCTGTATTAGGCACCTGTTTTCTGATCATGTCACAAGCGTTAACCATCCTTGTTTGTGCCGCACGGCTCAAGGATAAACGTGACACTCGCAATTTATACCACAACTCCCGCAACACAATGAGGCGATCTGCTGTATGTCACACAATGAGCCTCGTCCTCACGTCTCCCACGAGGCTTTAATTCGAAACAACAGAATAAAACTGCCTCGTGACAGGAAGTGAAACGTGTTTGTTTGAAACGTGCGCCCACATCCCAGAGTTTCTTTGACCCTGGTAACTAAAGTACAAAAGCTTGAAAGGCATGACTAGTTGCAAACTCTCTCACACTGGCCATCCTTATCGTTTAGCTCGATTTTTGAGTTGTCCACACAAACAGGATTTTGTACTTTTTTTGTAATTTTGATATATTGAATTTACATTGCAATGATTCTGTCAAGTAATAAAGCATTAGTTCACTTTAGAATCAAAATTTCCTGATCATTTACTCCCCCCCCCGTGTCATCCAAGATGATTGTCTTTCTTTCTTCAGTTGAAAAGAAATTGAGGAAAACATTCCAGCATTTTCCTCCATATAGTGGACTTATTTCAGCTCTACACGATCCCAGACGAGGAATAAGAGTCTTATCTAGAGAAACCATCGGCCATTTTCTAAACAAAATACAAATTATATACTTTTTAACCACAAATACTCGTCTTGCACTGCTCTACGATGCGCCACGCATTATGTAATCACGTTGAAAGGTCATGCGTGATGTAGGCGGAAGTACTAATTCAATGTCTACAAAGACTAAGTCAAACGCCCTTTACAAATAAAAAGGTAAAACAACGATTTTGAAGTCTGAGAAGTTTTTCGCCTTACCGCGGTACTTCTGCGTGACCTTTCCAACATGATTACGTAATGCGTGGCGCATCGTAG
The DNA here is from genome assembly GCA_037101425.1 of Elopichthys bambusa. NCBI lineage: Eukaryota > Metazoa > Chordata > Actinopteri > Cypriniformes > Xenocyprididae > Elopichthys > Elopichthys bambusa. Next base: position 33,629,644 of record CM074439.1, on the reverse strand, counting down.
AGCAGTGCAAGACGAGTATTTGTGGTTAAAAAGTATATAATGTTTATTTATTTTAGAAAATGGCCGATGGTTTCTCTAGATAAGACTCTTATTCCTCGTCTGGGATCATGTAGAGCTTTTTGAAGCTGAAACTGACATTTGGACCCGTTGAACCCCAGTGAAGTCCACTATATGGAGAAATATACTTCATTTCTTTTCCACTGAAGAAAGAAAGACATGAACATCTTGGATGACATGAGGGTGAGGAAATTATCATAATTTTAAAACTAATCCTTGGTAACACTTCATTTTAGGGTCTTTTAACTAGTTGCTTATTAGCATGCATATTACTAGAATATTGGCTGTTTATTAATAATTAATAAGCACATATTAATGCCTTATTCTGCATGACCTTATTCTACATTCTTAATCCTACCCAATACCTGAACTTAACAACTAACTCACTAACTATTAATAAGCAGTAAATTAGGAGTTTATTGAGGGAAAAGTCATAGTTAATAGTGAATACATGTTCCCTATACTAAAGTGTTACCAAATCCTTTAAAAGACAGAAGTATTAATAATGTCTCTGATTTGAATTGCAGTTTAAAAAAAATCCATTGGAGTTGAAATTATACATTTTTGACAACCAGTTTAAACTGTTGGTTTAAATTAATTGATTCAAAAATCTGAAGGAAATTAGCTTTTCATACATTAAAATTATTGTAGTAAAATGTATGTAGGCATATATTGCATTTATTATTATGTATTGTTATATTTGTGCAAAGATTGAATATTTATTCTTGTTCATGAATTTTTACCGTTTTTATGTTAAACATTTTGAATCTTCGTTACAGTGAGTGTTTGGATAGAATTATAGTTACTTGGATTTTTATTAAAACATTTTTTTTAATGAAAACTGTAAATATGTTGTGGTTTACATTGCCGTTTAAAGGTTTGGGCTCAGTAAAAATTATTTATTTATTACTTTTATTCAAAAAGGACGCATTAAGTTGATCAAAAGTGACATTTATAATTTTGCAAAATGTTCTATTTCAAATAAATGCTGTTCTTTTTAACTTTTTATTAACCAAAGAATTAAAAAATAAAAAAAATTATGGTTTCCCCTAAAAATAGCAGTATTCAACATTAAAATGATAAACGTTTCGTAACACTTTTTTACTATGACTAATGAGTTAAGCATTAGTAAATAGTTAATTCATCATATATAAAGCATTAATAGACATTAATAAGCAGCGTATAAATGCTTTATTCTTGATTTATAAGCATATCTATGTGTTTATGATAGTGTATTAAAAAAAAAAAAAAACACATAGCCTCCTGGGAGCCAGGAACAGACTTTTGTCCTCTGTAGTGGACTTTATATTTTAGTGAATTTCTCTGACATCATACATGTCACAGTTTTACGTCTGGCTGTAAAGAGATACCAAATGACAACAACTTCTCATTGGTCTTTAAAAATGACTGGCATTAATTTAGTGATCAAATTTAGCACTCTTATGGAAATATAATATTTTGTAATAAACAATTTAACAATTAATCTGATTTAAATGATAGTTATAAATCAACATCTCAGGAAAATGTTATGGGGTTTCTAATCAAAATATGACTTTCTGTTACAAAACAGGGCATTGATTTCATACATGAAAGAGACAACTTAAATCACGATTATCAGGCATTTTAAGAGACACAAGTGAATAGCGAAATAAATTATATATGAATATTCCTATTAATTATTAGATATTATTATGAAAATGGTGCCATTATTACACTTAAGAGCACATTAATATGCAAAGTAGATACAGTGTATAGATGCATTGTATTGAATGGGAAGACACATGTATGGCCATTTTACCCACATGTTGCATAAAGTAAAATGGTATATATATATATATATATATATATATATTTATATTTTCATTCTGTTCTATCTTTCATAACATTTAAACAAAATTTAGTTTAAAAAAATCCTGAAACTGAAAAATTGATTGGTGAATAATAATAAAAAATATGGTGTCCACTACATGGCATTAAATATGAATAAAATATAATTTTTCAAAAATGTTATTTTTCCTTTTTTTTTTCTTATGCTTTAAACAATGTAATGATGTGAAGAAAAGTCCCAGGAGGATGCTTATAAATCAAGAATAAAGCATTTATAGCTATATTTATAATCTGCTTATTAATGTCTATTAATGCTTTGATGAATTAACTATTTACTAATGCTTAACTAATGATTCATAGCATGCTGTTATTATAAAGTGTTACCAATGTTTCTTGAGCAGCAAATCATCATGTTAGAATGATTTCTGAAGGATCATGTGACACTGAAGACTGGAGTCACTGATCATTGATCACAGGAATAAATTACACTTTACTGTATATTCACATAGAAAACGGCTGATTTACATTGTAAAAATATTAGTTTTTACTGTATTTGTGATCAAATAAACTTTCAAAAACTTGTATTGGCCAGCCATCATCTGAACCTCCTGAATCTGTCGTTTCAGCGATGGAGTTTCATGAGAATCTACACGACATGGCGATGAAAGAAGGACTGAAGGGAAGAAAACTCCACAAATCCGTAGAGAGCTTCACCTGGAACATCACAATTCTGAAGGTGATCACGGAAGAAACATTAAACAGGCAGTTAACACCTGTGAAAAATGATTTCCCTGTTTGAGATTTGCATATATTTTAGCATAAGAAGATTTGAACATTCAGTGATTTGAGATGCTGTGATGTGTTGCAGTTAGCGTCTTGAATATATGATGAATAGTAATATTTTCACTAGCAATGTGGCATTTGTTTAATACGAAGCAAATAGCCTGTAATAGAAATCAGAACAGCATAAATGGAGTAGCAAGAAAACTGATCATTTCCATTTCTTCAGCCTGGGTGGTTTATGATTGACAGAAAGGCTCTCTGAAGGCCTTTCAGTGCCTAAACATGCACACCAGTGGAAATAAGATGTTTAAACAGAGATCATTTAAAATTGAAACGCCCCAGCTGGACAGAATCAATTCGAGTGACATCACACCATTAAAGACCATTAAGGTGGCAATTTGGTTTGGTTAAAGACATCAATGATCATTAAATGGTGAATGTGTGTGTAGATTTACACAAGCCTGGTACTCAGAACAAAAGCGTTGTGTTGGAAATTGCTTGTCGAGTGTCTTGCTGCTGTCCAATCACAAAGACTGTTTACATCAACATGTCTCAAATCCGTTTTCTGCAAAGACTGTTGATCAGATTTTGATGCGAGAGCTTCAGTACACACATCACTCTGACCTCAGTGTGTTTCTGCATGTGTATATGTGCATGTATAAGTGTGTGCGTGCGTGCGTGTGTGTATATGTGTGTGTGCGTGCATATGTGTGTGTGTGCATGTATAAGTGTGTGTGCACGTGTATATGTGCATGTATAAGTGTGTGCGTGCGTGTGTGTATATGTGCATGTATAAGTGTGCGTGTATATATGTGTGCGCGTGCATATGTGTGTGTGCGTGTATGTGCTTGTATACGTGTGCGCGTGTATATGTGCATGTACAAGTGTGTGTGCGCGTGCGTGTATATGTGTGCGCGTGTGTTTGCGTGCATGTGTGTGTGTGTGTGCGTGTATATGTGCATGTACAAGTGTGTGTGCGCGTGCGTGTATATGTGTGCGCGTGTGTGTGCGTGCGTGTGTGTGTGTGTGTGCGTGTATATGTGCATGTACAAGTGTGTGTGCGCGTGCGTGTATGTGTGCGCGTGTGTGCGCGTGCATATGTGTGTGTGCGTGTATATGTGCTTGTATACGTGTGTGCGCGTGTATATGTGCGTGTGTGTGCATGTGTGTGTGTGCGTGTATATGTGCTTGTATACGTGTGTGCGCGTGTATATGTGCGTGTATGTGTGCGCGTGTGTGTGCATGTGTGTGTGTGCGTGTATATGTGCATGTACAAGTGTGCGCATGTATATGTGCATGTATACGTGTGTGTGTGTGTATATGTGCATGTATGTGTGTGTGCGTGTATATGTGCATGTACAAGTGTGTGTGCGCGTGCGTGTATGTGTGCGCGTGCATATGTGTGTGTGCGTGTATATGTGCTTGTATACGTGTGCGCGTGTATATGTGCGTGTATGTGTGCGCGTGTGTGTGCATGTGTGTGTGTGCGTGTATATGTGCTTGTATACGTGTGTGCGCGTGTATATGTGCGTGTATGTGTGCGCGTGTGTGCATGTGTGTGTGTGCGTGTATATGTGCATGTACAAGTGTGCGCATGTATATGTGCATGTATACGTGTGTGTGTGTATATGTGCATGTATGTGTGTGTGCGTGTATATGTGCGTGTGTGTGCGCGTGTGTGCATGTGTGTGTGTGCGTGTATATGTGCATGTATACGTGTGTGTGTGTGTGTGTATATGTGCATGTATGTGTGTGCGCGTGTATATATGTGCGTGTATGTGTGCGCGTGTGTGCATGTGTGTGTGTGCGTGTATATGTGCATGTACAAGTGTGCGCATGTATATGTGCATGTATACGTGTGTGTGTGTGTATATGTGCATGTATGTGTGTGTGCGTGTATATGTGCATGTATAAGAGTGTGTGTGTATGTGCGTGTGTGTGTGTGTGTGTGCGTTAGCTTTACATAATTTGCCCATTTGTTTTGTTTTTTGTGCATTTTTTGTGAATTTACATATTTTATTATATATTGTTTAAAATTTGCATTAGTTTAAAAAAAAAAAAAAATTATTCTTTAGTTTTACCTAATTTGCAAATACATCATATTCGTTTTCCTTTTTTGTTAATTTTGCCAATTACAAATAATCATTACATAGTGTTTAAAAAAAAAAAAAACGTATTTTTTAACACTTAAGTTTTTATTTTAGTGTAATGATGACACATCATTATGACTCTAGAATAAGTAACAACATGTTTAGGATATTCTGATATTAAATATTTTATAGGTTCCACATAAAAACTGACTGACTTTAGTTTAGGTGTACTGTATATACAGTCTCTGCATGAGCGAGAGAACCTTACCTGCATGAACACTAGTGTCCACTTGCTAGTGAACGACCCTCGTCTGTGCTTGTGTTTCAGGGTCAGGCCGATCTGTTGAAACACGCCCGTGCTGAAGTGCTTGAAAACCTGAAGCAGATCCACTACGCCGCCCTCACCTGTAACCTGGTCAAGGGAGGAGCGAGACCCTCGTCGGGGTCGGAGTCCAAGGGCCGCCTCAACTTGGAGGCCATCCCAGAGAAGGCAGTCGGGGAGGACGACATCATAGACGAGGAGAACTGAGGGTGCCGAAGCGTCCCGCCAAATCCCATAAATCCTCTCCCTGGGTCAGCGTGTACCGAACACATTTCAAAAGACCTCTGCACGTCTTACCCTCAGGACGATTCTGAGCGGAAAGCGTCTTCATGAGCGGAGCCAAAGCCTCGTCTACCATCTCCGTCCTCGACGCCGCCGGTCTCTGGGGTCAGGTGGGTGTCGATGAGGCCGAGCTTCACTCAAAGGCCTTTCTACAAGCACAAACTTTACGAGGAATTAGAACTGGAGCCATGAATGTAATGAGACGTCGTGTGAGGAAAGAAGAGAGCTGTTTACAATAAAGAACTACTTCGCGTTCCGTCTGCCAAAATAGTATGTGTGTATATAGATATATATAAATATATATATATATATATATATATGGAGATCTGTTACCTTTTTTGCTATGTGAACTTTAATGGATCAGATTATTTTGTTAAGAGAAATTGATGTTTTAAAGAGCTCATATTTTATTTGCTTGTACAGAACAGGATCTAATGAGACGGGCCCGGCCCTTTATGGGCGTATTTTTAAATTATTTGTATAAATGCAGGAGGGATTTGAGGATGTATCTAGTTTTAGATATTACCAGCAGCTACTGTACAAGTGAATAGGTGAGAGTCTCTCGGCCGATCGTTGCGTCTCTTTGGCCACGTACACACTGCAGATTTAATGCGTCCACATTGTCATTTAGCAGATGCTTTTATCCAAAGCAACTTCGATTGTAAAGTGTAAAACAGAAACATGAATGCCAACCTTTTTGACTCCATTGTCCACAACAATATTGAAAATTGTTCCAAAGTCTTACACCCATTTTTTTCTGTGTTTACTCTGTGTGTTCGTGCGTGGCCTTTGAGAGCGAACTGAATATTGTACATCTAGTGTTGCGATTAAAGCTTCTCAAGCATTCCTGGAAACAAAGTAGTCCATGTGTGTATGGATACTGTTCAGATATGATTCTGCCTTGTTGCTGAAGTTCTCTTACATTGCCTTTTTTTAACCCAACAAGTTGCTTCTAGTTTGTGAGTGTTTGTCTCCAGCTCATTCCATTGTGCCAATCTACCGCTGAAACACTTCCATTGGATTTTACACAGTGTGACCAGAGATTAAACTGGACATGAGAAAAAAAAAAAAAAAATACAAATTTGTTTACACATTTCTGTGCTGTTATTGTGAATTTATAATTATAGTTAAACATTTAAGGAGTGGGTGATAGTTTCAAAGAGAATATCAGTTTTGTTTAACTCTGTTAAGACCCAGTGCTCTGAAATAAACCATGATGATTACATGCTTTAACTCTTTCTAGTTTCTTATGCCTATATTGTACACAAAATACTTATGAAAATGTCACAAAGCCAAAAAACAATAATTTTCCTAATTCATATGGCCCATGAATTGTTTTTGTTTAGCATTGATATATATATATATATATATATATATATAATATACATACATATAGGGATGTTAATTCAATTAATCATGATTAATCGCATCTAACATAAAAGTTTGTATTTATATATATATATATATATATACAGTATATATATAATTTATTTATGTACACACGTATATTATATAAACAAACGTTTATGTTAAATGCAATTATTCACAATTAATCGCATCTAACAAAAGTTTGTATTTATATATTGTGTATATATACAGTATATATATATAATTTATTTATGTGCACACGTATATTATATAAACAAACGTTTATGTTAAATGCTATTATTCGCAATTAATCGCATCTACCATAAAAGTTTGTTTATATAATGTGTGTGCATATATATGGGTATATATGGGTATATATATATATATATATATATATATATATATATATATATATATATATATATATATATATATATATATATATATATATATATGGGTCATTGACGAATAAGTGTAAAAAAAAAACAATGGAGATAATTAATTTTGAAGGTTTATTAAGTGTTAACAATGAGATTATGTGGATTTTATGATCAATTAAAACTGCTTTTGTCATTTTTTACAAGATGGACAAAATTTGTCACCAAAAAAGTCATTCGGTTTAACCAAAATTTCAGTTTTACCAAATGACACTTGTGGTTATACCGAATGACAATATTTTCAAATGATGCTAACAGGCTGATATCTAGCTAGCTAGCAAACAGACTATCAGACATTTTATATTTAGTACAAGTTTTTAAAATATTACAACATTTTCCATGTTTTATAGCGGTTGTACCGAATGACCTGGGCCCGTATGTATAAAACTTCTCCGAAATACTCAAAAAATTCTTAGTAAAGAGTAGGACTTTTCCAAGAGCAGGAGACTTTTATAAAGAAGCTAAAAGCAACTTTTAGTAAAGTGTAAGACTGATTCTTGAGTGCTGACACTTAAGTGTTGTGAACTAAGGACTACAATGATGTCAACACAAAATGGCCGCCCTCAGCCACTGAATCAGCCAATAGTGAGCCTGCAAGGGTGAAGTCACAGCAGCATGATACAGTTCATTCCTGATTTAAATAAGACATTACAATTATTTTAATATTTAAATTTGAGAAATACTTTGTTTGCATAGTTTTAATTTTGAGTTTCAACACAATTACTTAAATAGCATCACATTTGTCCATTTAATTAATAAGCTGATGAATCAATTGCTCTCACAGCTGTATATAAAGGAAAGACCAAAGTTGCAAACTGTTCAAAATGGATTCAAAAAGAAAACCAAACTGGTCCAAGGACAAAAATGTTCTTGTGCAGTCAGTCCTTAAATGGAAGGAGGTAATAAGAGGGAAATTCAGTCCAACTTTAACTAGTAAGGACAAAAAAAATGCATGGGAACAGATTGCAATGACTATAAATGCAGCACTTTCTCGCACGACACTCAGCAGAGGATTGTGAGAAAAGGTGGTACAATATTTTGCCAACAGCACGCAAGGAAACTGCAGCATACAAAGAGAGCATGCGAGCCACTGGTACATTTTATTTTATATTAAATGATTGTTTCAATGTGGTCAGAGTTTTTGTCAAATAGGTGCACTGTGAGGAAAAAAAAGGTATGGCGCTGTCACTGTGGCAGTACCCAAAAGTGCTAAATGGTGCATATTAGTACTGTAAAAGTACATATTAGTACCTTAGGGTACTGCCCCAGTGACACGCGTGTGGAGGTCTTCCATGTAAACCTCTGACTGAGATACCCGAGGAGATGCTTGGAACGGCCAATCCTTCCAAGAATCCCCAGACCCTGCACTGCTTACATTGAAGGAGTTACAAAGATGGTAAGATATATAATTTATATATAAATTTGTATTAGATACTTTAATCTATGGACATGAAGAAAAAAAAAAAAAAAAACATCAGACTGAATAAACATGTTTGCATAGTTTAATATTTTCTGCATGTGAATGGATGATGTGGTCCATCTGATGCACCTTCTCCTGTATCTCAGGACATCGTCCTCCAGACGAGCCAGCCTCACAAGACACGGGGTTCGCACTGAGGATGACACCGAGTCTCTTAAAAGAAAAAAGCTCAGATTAGAAATTCAAAATTAATATTATGCATTTAAAGAATACTCAATGATTGATGACAAATCTGTTGTTGTTGTCTACAGGTTTTGCTTACCCAAAATGTAAGTTAGCAAAGCAGTCCCTTATCGATGCTGTCCCTTAATGTTTTGCAATGTCTTCATCGGCGGCATCATCATCATCATCATCATCATGCAGCGGGAGGTTCCGAGCTTTGCAAATATTGTGCAAAATGCCACAAGCCATAATGTGACTAGCACGATTAGGGCACTGTTGACATGGAATCTCCTTGTCAGCTGTCCAACTCCTCTCTCGACCACAGCTCTTGTTACTTTGTGTGCGCTTCATGGTGCAAAAACAATAAAAGAACAGAATGCACTTGGTATCTTGTCTACAGCTCAGGGTAACCCAGCAAATGACATCCAGGGCGAACATAATTTAGTTCGAATAACCCAGTGAGGCCACTCTTGGAAAGACCCCGAGCCATGGCCGTTTTGGCACGAGATCGAGAATCTTGTAATTGGCATCAAATGCAACTTGAACATGTTTCCTCGTTTACAGTTGGAGCAATCATGCGAGCCATCGATGGCTGCTTGCTTTTGCCGTATAGTTTGAAGGTCAGTTGGGAAGTCAATGAACTGTGTCTGGTGTGGTTAGTGCTGCAACAGTGGTATTTAAGACCCTACTAACTGTGGACTGTGATGGCCGCAAGTCATCACTGGTGCATTGCTGCATTTTTCCAGTCGGCAAGAAACACAGAGTCATTATTAGTTTCATTTCTGCAGTTAAAGCATTGTTTTGTTGAGTGGGAGAAGTTATTGAATTTCTGACTAAGTCAGTAACAAAAACAACACCTTGACGATCTGTACGAAGTCTGTATCGTTTTATCAACTCTGTCATCATATAAATCCAATACATTCTTTCTCCTCTCCGCTGCCATCTTGTTACTCTTACCTCTTCAACTTTCTTAAATAATTTAGAAGCTGAGACCTAGTCTTAACACTTAAGAATAAGTTTGATTCATAAAAGTTCCTATACAGGCCATGATGTTTCGGAAAAACATGAATTTTTCAAATAGTTAAGAGAGAGTTAGTTACTTTGCTTCATGACCATGTGGTCCTTTGCAGGTGTCTGAATGATGTCACATCCTGTCACATGGTATCGACTGCATGACTTGATCCAAAATGGTCCCTTTATATTGGTCACTCCGAATGACGTCGATTGAAATAAATTTTTCCGGACATTCTTTCAAATGGACAAAGCAACGACTTCTACACATAATTTTGCATAATGTTGATATATGATGTTGTAAAATCATGCCAGCATAAAAAAATATATACATTTATTACATTTTAAGATATTTTAATCACAAGTGAAATGGCTGTATTGGCCTTTGGACGGTTAAACCGAATGACCTTTTGACACTTCAAAATCTTTAAAATACATTTATATGTAGCAAAATATAATTAAAACCTTTTGGATTCCATAAAAGAGATCTAGTTGTGCTACCTCACATACTTTGGATGTCATATCTGTGTTTTATTATTATTATTATTATTATTATTAAGGCCTTTGGACCAAAAAATGACCCGTCACGTCATTGACCCATATATATATATATATATATATATATATATATATATATATATATATATATAAATTAGGGATGTTAAATCATGTAATCACATCTAACAGTTTGTGTTTATATAATTTGTATGTCTGTACAAATACATTACAAATATATTATATAAACAAACTTATGTTAGATCAAATGACAGCACTAAAATAAATAATATACTACTCGAATGTTTGGGGATTTTACTTTTTTTATATTTTTGAATGAAGTCTCTTCTGCTCACCAAGGCTGCATTTATTTAATCAAAAATACAGTAAAAACAGTAATATTGTGAAATATTATTACAGTTTATAATAACTGTTTTCTAAGTGAATATATAGTAAAGTGTAATTTATTAGCTGAATTTTCAGCATCATTACTCCAGTCTTCAGTGTCACATGATCCTTCAGAAATCATTCTGATATGACGATCTTCTGCTCAAGAAACATTCATTTAAGCGGTTGTGCCGCTTCACACGTTTGCGGAAAACGGGATACACTTTTTCAGGAATCTTTTTGTAACAACGTCAAAGTCTTTACTGTCTCTTTTGATCTTTAAAAGAATCTTACTGCCACCAAACTTTTGTATATATACCCGAGTACTTGCTGAAAGGTTTTATGAGATTCCAGTTACATTAGATTTACAGTTATTCCATTAAACTCAATCTAGTTATCTAAACTTCATTAGATGAAGAGCTGTCCTTTGGGCATAAGAATATGTCCAGGTAAGACCAACAAAGAGTCACTGAAAGGAGCGTCTGTCGTGTATGTGAAAGATCATTAAATCATGGCTCTCACTAGGCTCTAAAGTACACAGTAATGACACCTGAAAGAGATGATATACACGCTCTACCTCTGTTTACCTTCCAGCCATTAGATGAATCACGCTTGGCTCCTGCTCATGAGCTTGCGTAACAGCAATCGTAATAATGATTGCGACGAGAGTCTCTAGTGTTATTACCCAATAGATCTCTCTCAGACGGGTGCGTCTGAACACGGCCCATCCTGAGAGATCTATAGCAACCCTGGAGAGCCAGCACAGATTTTTCACTCAATGACATGACGCTCTCGGACTGAAGGCATTACTATTGATTACATTACAATTTGTGGAAAGCGATGGAAAAACCCCAGGGGTTGTTGGGATTGTTGTTGAGGACACCTGGGAAGGTTTGACACTGACACACTCCACTGAATTCATTTGTTGTAGCCTTTCTAGACAAATACAATACCTCCCCAATAAACACAAATTTATTAGACCAGCACCCAATGTAAGGTTTGTGCCACAGCTGCCCTAAACTAGAATCATTTTTTATGTTTCTGTAATGGTTAATCCACCACAGTAGTGTTTCTAATGCGAAAATATAACTATTGTTTGGATTTAATAGATTCAAAGATAGATCGCACAAAAGTTTAATCAAAAGCAAGTCTTTGGAAACAACTAGAAACTATTTGGGAGACAATATAACAACAGAGACTGTGTACATAAAAACAATGCCAGAAAGAATATAAGCTGTTATCAAGGCCAAACGAGGACATACAAATATTTTTATATATATATATATATATAAAATATTTGTGTGTTCTCTTTATTATGACAGTAAGTCTTGAGCTTGACCGATATAAATGCTTCTATTTAATATTGCAAGTTATTTTATTAACGTAAAAACTTTAAAAATGTAGATTAATTTCTTTAAAAAAACATACTGATTTCAGATGGAACAAAAAGAGCATCTTTCAAAAAATGTAATTAGTATAAATTAAAGTAATTAATTTAATCAGTGGCCTAGAAACTAATCTGTTTAAATGGAAAGTTCGACCCTGATATGCGAGTGTCACAGTGATTGTGTGCAAACTATTCCTGTCAATCGATTACGTTTTCTTTTCTCAGTTTCTGAGGATGAAACCAGTAATTATAGCCATTTAACAGTATGTTTGACAGCCATCATTTAATAGGCTTTAAAAAATATAACAACTTTAAATTTAAGTGAACTTCACATAAATCTATTATAATGAATGCGCACATCAATATTACAACATTTTTATCATGATAAATAACACAAAATTACTGTATTTATTATTGTTGCAAGGGTGTTGGGGTTGGTGTAGACATTAATAAAGCACATCTGATGTAACATTTCTCGCTGTTGATTCTAACGCTATTAGATTGTGCTACCACCACTGTACTTGCATTATTGTAAGCGTAGGTGTAGATGTTAATAAAGCCTTAAACCACATTAATATCACGCTGGAAGCACAATCTGCTGTTGGATTGTGCTAACTGTTTCAATGGGAGGTAGCAAAATCTGATAGGGTAGCACAAATTTTTGCCTGCTCTGCCAAAATGTATAGATTTATCCTTATTAAAGCTACAAAACTGATTCAGTCAAGAGCAGCGAGTGATTTTCTCTTTGTCTTTTGTTGTTTGAGTAACAATACTGACACAAACGGCAGCAGGTTTATTAGGCTGCTGTCACTTTAAGATCTGACACACATCAGATGTTATCTTTATGGTCATTTAAAACTTTTTAACTGTGCCAATAACGGGCATTAATTTTGTGTGTTTCTGTCCGTTCAAGCGTGAAAGAGAACTCAATGCGCGTGTTTCGGGTAAGTGAACACTGAAAGCCGCAACTGCATTAAAGGGTTAGTTCACCCAAAAATGCAAATTCTGTCATTAATTACTCACCCTCATGTCGTTCCACACCTGTAAGACCTTCGTTCATCTTCAGAACACAAATTAAGATATTTTTGATGAAATCCGATGGCTCAGTGAGGCCTGCATTGACAGAAAGATTTGGGCTTTCAGTGCCCAGAAAGCTACTAAAGACGTATTTAAATCAGTTCATGTGACTACAGTGTTTCAACCTTAATGTTATGAAGCGACAAGAATACTTTTTGTGCGCCAAAAAAACAAAATAACGACTTTATTCAACAATATCTAGTGATGGGTGATTTCAAAACACTGCTTCATGAAGCTTTACGAATCTTTTGTTTCGAATCAGTGGTTCGGAGCGCGTATCGAACTGCCAAAGTCACGCCCCCCAGTGGTGATCCGTTGAAATTTCGAAACACTTATGATGTAACAAGGCCTCGTTTACTGAAATCACGTGACTTTGGCAGTTTGATACGCGCGCCGAACCACTGATTCGAATCAAAAGATTTGTAAAGCTTTGAAGCTTCATGAATTTGAAGTAGCCCATCACTAGATATTGTTGAATAAAGTCATTATTTTGTTTTTTTGGTGTTCTGAAGATGAACGAAGGTCTTACGGGTGTGGAACGACATGAGGGTGAGTAATTAATGACAGCATTTTCATTTTTTGGTGAACTAACCCTTTAAATATTTTTAACGCTTTAAAATGGAAACAACAGCCCTAGTAGCCTACAAACCTATAAATCATAAATGTCATGGAACCATCTGCTGAATGCTATTTTTAACATTGCAAATAATTTTCCTAATCAGTATTTTGCATGTTTTCCAGTAAAAGGACAAAATTTTCTTTGTTTTCCTAAAATGCCAATTCTGCACTCAAAGCATTAACTCTTTGTCTGAAGGAGTCAGTCATGGACGGTGGTTCCAAATGATAGAAAAATGGGGGAAATTAAGTTATTTGAACATGTCTACATTTCAGTTTAGTTCATCTCTCCATCATGTGAAACCAGTGTCCATGACTGAATCGATTTCAACCAAAGAGCTAAATTTGTTCTTTACACATTCTTTACATTCTCAAGGTAATTGCTTTATTATAGGAACACTCCACTTTTTTGGAAAATAGGCTCATTTTCCAACTCCTCTAGAGTTAAACAGCTGAGTTTTACCGTTTTGGAAACCGTTCAGCTGATCTCCGGTTCTGGCGGTACCACTTTTAGCATAGCTTAGCATAGTTCATTGATTCTGATTAGACCGTTAGCATCACGCTCAAAAATGACCAAAGAGTTTCAATATTTTTCCTATTTAAAACTTGACTCTTCTGTAGTTACATCGTGTACTAAGACCGACGGAAAATGAAAAGGCTAGGAACTATACTCTCATTCCGGCGTAATAATCAAGGATATTACGCAGCGTCTCCCACAAATGTCTCCATGGTTGCAAGGCACTCTCCCTGCGCTGCGTAATATCATTGCGCCTGCTGCACCCATGGTACGACAGCAAAGTTCCTTGATTATTACGCTGGAATGAGAGTATAGTTCCTAGTTCCAAAAGAGTCAAGTTTTAAATAGGAAAAATATCGAAACTCTTTGGTCATTTTTAAGCGTGATGCTAACGGTCTAATCAGAATCAATGAACTATGCTAAGCTATGCTAAAAGTGGTACCGCCAGATCGGCTGAACGGATTCCAAAACGGTAAAACTCAACTGTTTAACTCTAGAGGAGTTGGGAAATGAGCCTATTTTCAAAAAAAGTGGAGTGTTCCTTTAAAGCAACTTGTATTTCAGCCCAAGCACTCGACTTGACCACAATGGAAACCCTCCCAAAACACCAACATAACAGACACCCTTTACAAGTCTCCCCATTTTCCCATCTTGCTAAAAATACATAAAAACACTTTATTTCAACATTTACTCACATAGAAAACAGGATTTCCATTTCTCATTGTACACTTTGCATACTGGATAGAATATATTCTATCCTACTTTACTGAAACATGTTCAGAGTTAAGCCAAAGAGAATTCAAGTCAATGTCAAGTCAGTTTAACATGATGCAATTGTGTTTGAATGACAAACCTGATACAAGGGTGTTAAATCACGTAGAGCAAAATACTCAAAGGAGCATTGTCATATAGTCAAAGATTGAAGCTATATTTTCAGTAAATACTCGTTCACTATATTCATCAACACAAAATGTGCACAAACTAAATTGCAGTCAACATTTACAACGTCCAATGCAAAGTAAGAAAATCAAAGAAAATCCAGAGTTTCCCAATGCTGATTATGACATTGTGGTGAAGTTCTCATAAATTTGATCATTCCTTGAAGGCAGCAGAAGCCACAACATGCACGCTGACAGTAAATCATGCGGTCATGCCTTCAGGCTTCACAATCCTCTCATTTTTGTAGTTTTAACAACAAAAAACTTTTAAAAAAAGTAAAAGAACACACTTTTGTTACCTCACAGAGATGTCTTAGTTTACACTGAGTTGATGCCTACCACAGGGTTGAAGATCTGCATTGGATCATGCCTCTGAGTGAACAGGACATGTAACAGAACTAGTCAACAATCACACAGAACAAGATATACAAACACAGCTGAGAACATCAGCCCATGTCCGAGCCAAATACTTGAGTTTAAGTAAGTGTTTCGTTACAAAAGAGTCAAGGTGTTGGCGTGAGAAGCACTTGTTTGATTCATATCTTCTTCAAAACCAAATTAAACAGAGTGGTCTTTGTTTTTATGTTGTTATATTGCTCTCTCCGGGCAGCTGCAACAAAGCAAAAGAAACAATCAAGCACAAACGAGGCCGTCAAATTAGATGCATTCACTCACACGGACATTTTCTGCAAACCAATCAATCTGTTCCCTGCAAACAACACAGAGTTCTCCTGCAAAACCGATACAATATCATTTTCACGGCAGTTTTCATTGTGAGCGAATCAGAAGCTGGTGTATTGACTCCATCACTGACCTCTAATTCACTGCTGCTTTGATCTACATTCAGAATCAGAATATCAAATTCTCTGAAATATAGAGCTGTTTTGACCTGCCCAGATGAAAATGGTATTGCTCAAAGGTTGCTCTTTCATATTTCAGGAGATGAAATTAGTTCTCGGTTGTTTTACCTTACAATGTTTCTCTTAAAATTCACTGCTGCTCATCAGTGTTCAGACGCCAAACGCGCACTTTATCGTCCTTACTGCTACGCAGCAGGTACTGACAAATAAACTCATATTTTTAGGATCATATATACACTCTAAAAAATGCTGGGTTAAAAACAACCCAAGTTGGGTTGAAAATGGACAAACCCAGCGATTGGGTTGTTTTAACCCAGCGGTTAGGTTAAATGTTTGCATAACCTGCTGGGTAATTTTATTTAACCCAACTATTGATTAAAAATTAGGCTGGAAATGAAAATTTTTAATGAATACCAATAAACATGTATTAAATTGCTTATTAATAATTTTTGATTATTATTGTTGCCTCTAGTAATTATGTGTCTGATTTTTAATTTCCAACCTATTTTGGGTTCATTTTAAGCCAAACATATAGTCATTTTTAAACAATAGTTGGGTTAAAAGCACATTGGGCAAACATTTAACCCAATCGCTGGGGTTGTTCTTATTTAATCCAACTTGGGTTGCTTTTAACCCAGCATTTTTTGTGTAGACTACAAATTTAATTTCTGCATTTAGCTAATCTGCTGCTCCTGTAGCCTATGTTGGGGAAAATACAGTCTTCTTAATTGTATAGTTCACCCAAAAACATCATTTACTCACCCTCAAGTTGTCAAGTTACTTCACGACCATTGAAAAAGTATGTTTTATATAGTGCGAATGCGTGTAGCGAGAATGAATTCGGACGTACTACATCCAACATGTTGTTACTGTCACATGACCAACCAGCATCAGTTACGTCCGTAGACATGATAAATACTGTTATTATTATATAATATTTATTATGGTTGCGTCCCTTCAACTCCATTCACAAATCCTTTCCTGTGGCCTCATGGGATAGTAAAGTGTCTACGCACTTCAGAATCTCACCGGAAGTAGTAAAGGTGCGTTCACGCCACCTTGTAACAATGAGATTCTAGCTTGTAAAAAGCGTTCATGCCCTCGTCCAGCTTGTAATTGACCCTTCGCCGGGAGTTTGATTGACAGGCGATCTAACCAATCATAACGCCGAATCTGCCATTTTGTCCGAAAAAGCAGTCAGGGGAGTTAGCAGATTAACGTCGGTGTACTTGAACTTGAAAAATTATGTGTACTTACGTCTTTCTGTGGTTGAAATGTGGTTCATTCATGTTTATTTGATGATATAAATGAACTAGTAAGAATATAACGTCACATGTTGTCATCTCAAGATTCCAGTAAATACGAAGTGGCGTAAACGCAGCATACGTCATCTGGGTACTTTTCGCATACTGTTTTTTTGAATATGAATTCGGACATACAACCCTGTTCGCATACCGTTTTCCGTGTACTATATAGTAGAGAAGTATTTGATTTTGGACGCAGCTGTTATGATTTACATGGTTTAAAATGCATTATAATGACCTTGTTTAAAACAAATCCAAACATTGACATAGCAAATGGTCACGAGACACGCGAAAGCCAATGAGATTTCACATCAAATTTGACGCACCAGCAAACAATATTTGAATATTTAAACTTAGTTACAGCGGATCTGTAGTTTGTTCTGTCTGGATTGGTCTGTTCCGCACACAAAGCAAGCGGAAAACCTTAAAAATGTTAAATAATTGTTTTATGACTGTAGCCTAGTTTTATCTGGCTGTTATGTTTTATATTAAAAAAAGTGGACAAACGATGTAATGAGACCAGTTTTCCTGTTTGTTTGTGTGACATTCGGCATAAAGCCTATTTGATTCAGCATCTTTGTTATAACATGGTTATTTAAATGTCTAAAAAGTGGTTTTCAGTTCAGTTTAGGTGACTATAGCTAGTGTAATGTAACTAAAATTAGCATATTGTGGCTCCTTGAATTAAAATCATACTCCAACATACCATGCCTTGGTGACAAAATTATAGGCCACCAGCTTATGGCTAACTTTATGATGATAAAATTAATTTGCGCAGTTTGATGACAAGGGATTCTGACTTATCGGTAAAAATGCTTTTGGTGCAACAGACATAGAATATATCGGATATCTTGGGAGTGAAAACTTGGCAAATCTAAGCAGAGTTTAAGTCATTGTTGAAATCTCCTTTTTAAACTCTACAGGATAAATCTTTTTTTCTCAGGAGAACTAAGCGGTGTCGATGGTGGCATGTTATTTAAAAGTCACCTCTAGTTGGAGTGAGAGACAGCCAGAGGGCTTCGGCATGTTTTCCTTCTCTTTTCAAGGTTTGAGTCAAGCATTCAGCGCTTCGTGCTCGGCTTGCTTCTTAACTAACCCCTCCGAGTCAGTCTATAACGGGCTGTGTTGTTGTGGCACCTCCTGCACTTCAGACGCAGATTGTGTCCCTGCTGGGATCATGACCGGGACATGGACCTCGAGGCTGGACAAAAACAGCCAGCAAATAGCGTACACAAACTCTTACATGGCTAATGGCGGCCTATTTCTGCGCTGTTAAATCTTCTCTTCTCACATTAAAACCACTGAGAATACAGCTGCTTTCTCCAGAGGAGATAAAGTCCAAAGACTCTGTAAGTGACAGTTTATCACCAACAGCTTGCCTTCTTTCAGTCCAACAGACAGTGTTTATTCTAGTGTCTTGTTAAAGGAATAGTTCACCCCAAAAGGAAAACTCTGTCATTGTTTACTCACCTTCATTTTGTTCAAACTCATGTTTTTTTTTTTTTACCATGCAGCACAAAAGAAGAATTTGTGAAGAGATTTCATAAATCACAAAATCTCCTTTTGTGTTCCACAGACTAAAAACAATAGAAAACATATTGCAACATTGATTTTGGATTGAAGAGGGAAACTGGAACATGCAGGCTCTTAATTCTGGGTTTGTTTGAAGGATATTGCAGGATGTGGACGGTACCCTACTGTAAAACCAGCTGCCGTGATTTATTTTCCTCTTAATCATGAGGATGTTTATGTGAAAGCATACCTCCAAGATTAAAACATCACCTGACACCAAATTCACTGAGAAGAGCCAAACTAAATACACGGGTCAGTAGGAGTGCTTTGAGTTTAAACTCTGCGCTTTATGCAATTACTTTCATTAAAGGACTCAAAGTTAAACAAATGTGAAAGAACAACCACATTAAACTACTTTATCTGATGCAAGTAAATTGCATCTCAGTTCTTTCTCCTACATGTTCGCCATGAGATTCACATTACTTTCGCTTCCCAAAAATAAATAGACCACCAAGAAGTCTCAGACCTTGTTTTGATTCCTCAAGATACCAGTTTGTAATCGAGTCAAAATAAGATCTCAAGATGAACATTTCTCACCAAAGGATCTGAGCTGGTATCCATATTCATTTTACTAATACTGTAATGACAACTTATTAACTTTCATTTAAATTCAATTCTAAAGACACGTTTGAGATTAAGATGATTCTTGAAACGTAATTAAGTCTCTCTAAAACAAGACTTGCTAACATATGATGCTAACAATGTACGAAACATGTTCATTCATGCTAGCAATGTGCTAATTCATGTTAGCAACATGCTAATTGAAGTTAAATGTTAAAACAACATTTAAAACAGCATGCGAACAACATGCCAATTCAAGCTAGCAGTGTTAAAACATGCTAAAACATGTTAATTAATGTTAGTAAAGTGTTAAAACATGATGCTTCATTTTAGCAATGTGCTAAAACATGCTAGCAACATGTTAATTCATGACAACTGCATGTAAAAACATGCTAGCAACATGTTAATTCATGCTACCAATGTGTTAAAACATGCCTGCGATGTGTTAAATCATGCTAGCAAACCTTCTAAATCATGCTAACATGTTAGTTCATGCTAGGAAAGTGTTAAAACATGTTGGCAAACTGTATAAACATGCTGGCAACATGCTAATTCATGCTAGAAAAACGTTAAATCATGTTAGCAATGTGTTAAAAAAATACTAATTTATATTAACAACATGTTAATTCATGCTAGCAAAGTGTTAAAAAAATGCTAGCAATGTATTAAAACATGTTAGCAACATATTAACATGCAATGTGCTAAATAAGCTAATTCATGTTAACAACATGTTAAAACATGTTAACAAAATGCAAATTCATGTTAGGAAAGATCTAAAAAATGTTAGCAACATGCTAATTCATGCTAGCAAAGTGTAAAAAATGCTAGCAATGTATTAAAACATGTTAACATCATGTTAACATGCAATGTGTTAAATAAGCTAATTCATGTTAGCAACATTTTAAAACATGTTAACAAAATGCAAATTCATGTTAGGAAAGATCTAAAAAATGTTAGCAACATGCTAATTCATGCTAACAAAGTGTAAAAAAAAATGCTAGCAATGTATTAAAACATGTTAACATCATGTTAACATGCAATGTGTTAAATAAGCTAATTCATGTTAACAACATTTTAAAACATGTTAACAAAATGCACATTCATGTTAGGAAAGATCTAAAAAATGTTAGCAACATGCTAATTCATGCTAACAAAGTGTAAAAAAAAAATGCTAGCAATGTATTAAAACATGTTAACATCATGTTAACATGCAATGTGCTAAATAAGCTAATTCATGTTAACAACATTTTAAAACATGTTAACAAAATGCAAATTCATGTTAGGAAAGATCTAAAAAATGTTAGTAACATGCTAATTTATGCCAGCAAAGTGTTAAAACATGCTAATTGATGTTAGCAATATGCTAAAACATGCTAATTCATGTTAGCCATGTGTTAAATCATGTTAGCAACATGTTCATTGAAGCTAGCAGTGTTAAAACATGCTAACATCATGCTAATTCATGCTCGCAATGTGCTAAATCCTGTTAGCAACATCACAATTCATGCTAGCATCCTTCTAAATCATGCTAGCAACATGTATAAACATGTTAACAACATGATAATTCATGCTAGTACCATGTTAACAACCAACTAATTCATGCTATAACATGCTAGTAAGATTTTTAATTAAAACCTTCAAATTTCAGGCCGTTTAAAGTTATTTTAACCTGTCAGACCCGGCGTTCTCAAGCCAACATCAAAGTTTGTCATCAAACTTTACTCGGGTAGTTTCTCCTGAACTGTGAAAGAACAAGATCTCTCAACCAAGAACAGGTTATATTTTTCTGCTGGTTTAATTATTCCTCTTTTGAGTGATGTGGCTCTGTTGTTTCCACGATAAGCAAGTTTTCCCAAAGGTTGGGTGGAGGGTTTCTTAAGGTCGCCCTTTAACAAAGTCACAAGACCTTAAGAAAACCAACAGCATTTCTCATTCACTAACACAATGATTGCTTGTTCTGGTCAACCAACAGTGTGGCCCTTTCTTCCACGTGGAACTTCAGTCCGAGTGCATGTGCAAGTTTGTGCCGCTCCCCGGTAATGATGTGTTCTTCAATCTGCAAAACTGAAACAACAATAGAAACGTTTCACCCGACGGGACACAATGTTTTGTGCATTTACGGAGCAGGACTACATAATTACTCATTTAATTTGCCTCTCAAGATGCTCAGCTATTGTGCATGAGAAAGTCTGTTTAATACAGGCCATGCAATGAATTTTACACTTCTCTCACTCTATTAAAATATCCATTGAACGTTGACAGAAACTGCCCAAGCTACCAGTGTTTCATTAGTGGTGTTTACTAAGGCTGTAGTCCAGGCAGACGCCATACTGAATTTAATGCGGATACAACTGAGGCTGTGAGGGATAGACTTACAGTCTTCATCTGTTGGACAATAGGCAAGTTGTTGTTAAACAACAGTACAAACCACTGAACACACTGTACTTCTGTCCCTAAGCTTTGTTTTAATTCCGGTCACAAAATATGGCGCCACCCTGACTAAGATCTATAGCCTGAGTCTCTCTGAGTTTTGCACAGACAATCACTACTCACGTTTAAATCAGAAAGTGTAAAAATCTTAAATTCTGAGAATTAGTCAGCCTTTCGGTCTCAAACAACACAATGTTCGTAATCCCTCAATCAGTTGCAGCTTTTCTCAACATTTTTTGGGGGGTTTTAATAGTCCTTCGTGGCTCTCTTCAGCACAATTCTAGATATTTAACCGATTTGTTTTGGATCATCTATTAATGATTAAACATGTAATGTTAATCATTTCCTGCTGGAATCCATGATTCAACCATATGCCAGTTCAGAAGAGAGAAGTTAGGCCGACTGCAGTGTTGTTCTTGTGAAGCAAATTCATCAACTGAAATAAAATATATTAGATGACAAATTTAAATGTAAAATATAAGTTTAAAGGCACACTATGTAAGTTTGGCCTCTAGATGTTGCTTATTCAAAACAATAACAAAGGCGTAGCTTGATGATGTCATGAATGAGTGTGGAATCATGGGAGTTGTGGTCTTCACCTCCACAGCTGATGAAAAGCAATCCGAAGGGATTCAGGCAGAAATCATGTTCATGGATTAAAGTTGGGAGGGAATGTTAATGAGAGACATAACGTCCGCCTCCTTCTTCTCTGAACTTGAACTTTGTTACAGTTATGTTTGATCTGAAACGGCCACAAGTGCTTAATTAATACTCATACAGGTCAGTTTATTTGACGAATTAAAATTGTGGGGTAATTGTGCCGTTTTACTTGGGTCAAAAAAATGTTGAAAGTTAACATTACTTTTTGCACACTGCAGCTAAATCGATATTAGAATAAAAAGCTGGATGACTTGTGTTGCTAAATGGCATGCAATTAATTTTAAAATATATTGTATGATGGAATAAATGTGTTACAAATAAAGCTCTTTCTGATTATGCTATATCAGCCACTCGCGGTCAAGAAAACAAGAGATTCAAACAATAAGACGAACTGTGTTGAGCTATATAACAATGATTCGTTCCTGTCTAATAAAACACACAATATATTGAAGCGTCTTTGGTTTTTCCATGGTTTGCATGGAAGTAAAACAGGAAATCAAGGGTAACGTGGATATGATGTCACTGACTGCGACTCGTTCCCACGGAATGTTACACTGGGTAAAATAGCGGATTTCTCTGGATTTAAACATTTTTGGGGTAGTGCAAGTACACAAATCAACAAAATATATAATATTGTTCTAGTGGTTTTTGGATATTTTAATCCAAAAATCTTACATATTGTGCCTTCAAGTCAAAATACTAAAATTACGAATAAAAAAATAAGTTAAAGCTATTTAAAAAAGGACACACGCACATAACAAAATGACTAAAACAAACTACTTTGTTCTTCTTTTCCTGAAACATTTGATCACCTTCTTTCAGTCTTTTGGCTTGATAGGTTATCAGTAGAAATGAATACGATTCCTCCGGTTGTTCCTCTTTTTTAAGAGTGATTTAAATTCCCTCATCTCTGATGTTGTAAACATGGTTTCATTGACGGTTAAATATATTCAGCCCATCTTTAATCTATTTTTATGTGAGTTTGTGAAATTATTTCAGAGCTCAAATATTTAAAAAAAATTTAAGAAAGTCTCAAACTTAATGTTCATATCTGCTAATCGTTTGCCTGGATTCTTTCTTCAATCTGCCCACTTTTTTATAAAGCAAGTCGAGAAGCGCTCATCCCAATTTACACACTAAAATAGTATGCAAGGTTTAAAAAAAAAACGAAATCACTGTACCTTAAAAAGAGCAATTCAAAGATGCCCGGATAAATTACTTTTTCTGTGGGTTTTCTATAGCTATATGCTAACATAATCATTAACCTGTACCAAAGACTATAGAACAACACAAGACGCGTCACTCATATTGTTTTGAATGGGAGAAAGTGCAACGCGCAATATGGCGGAATAAGTCCCGCCTTCTACATAAGAGATTGGTAAAGTCATCGAGTCACTGCAGCGGCCGTTAGAAGCTCCGGTTCCTTTAGAAACAGTCAGACGCGCACTTTAGGACTGCGCATGCGCATAGTCTTGATCCAGCCTGAAAAATACCGTTTTTTTGTCATGAATCGAGCGTTTAGAAACAAAATGTATGAGACAGTTGTTGTCAGACTTCATTGGTGATTTTTTTAAAATATGAAATTTAATCGAAAGCTTGGCGAACAGTTTTGGAGAATTTGATGTTTCCCCATTCAAAGAGATAGGAGCAGCACTTGCTTGCCCGAGAGGCATTTCAAAGATGGCCGCCGAGTGGAATGACTTGTCTTAAAGGGACTTTGCCTGAACGTTGTCCAAATACTGACACACTCTTTCGGTGTCCTTAAAAGTAAGTATTTTCACATCACCAGCACATTCTTTTAGGATCCGTAAATAAGACGCAGCCTTAGGCTGTTCAGGATGGAATACCAGATTGCTTCCCACTGAATAATGCTCAATATATTCCATATGCCGCCTACTACTTAAAAAAAATAAATAAATAATAGTAAGTGTACTGTTGCTAGGCATTATGCAGTAATAGTATTAGAGTGTTGTCACATTATCTCATTACACTGCATGTTTAATTCAGTGAGTGATATCCAGTTGTCATTTCTAAATTAAAAAGTAAGTTTTCCACTTTAATCCAACATTGAGTGAAAATGTCTTCATGTTTGTCAGTCTGATCAAATAATTAAAAAGTCAAAATATGCTCGTTAAAACAGATTATATGTTGATCACATTTGCATTGTGGGATACATAATTTCGATGTGCATAATGTGCACGGTATACATACTGCAGAGGGAGTTAAGAGTATACTATTGTGAACAGAGCCTTACTGTGACACTGCTCCACTTCACACTGCTCAGCTGATCTTATACTGCCCTCTGCTGGCCATTGAGGGTACTACAACACGGAAGTGTAGTGATATACACATATCAAAGGGCAATAAAAATAAAATGGCTTTCAGATGGTTATCAGCAGCTCTGTTAGGTTGGACAGGCAATTACATGCCTCAGTATTTAATTAGAGCAAATGCAAAAATATATGAATAAATCTAAATATATATATAAAAAGAGGCTGAATATATCAGAATATTTGCACAATAAATGGGCCATTAAGATGTTTTCACTTAATAACATATTTGCATTACAAATCAGAAGCATAAATCTTATATTCACTATGTATTTGTAAACACTAACATTCAAAAAATTAAATAGGACATTCCAGATAAATTGCTTAATTTATCCAGTGAGGATTGCAACATGTTGCATGAATTGAAAGTGGCCATTTACACGTTTGGTTGCAATTATATGATAGATAGATAGATAGATAGATAGATAGATAGATAGATAGATAGATAGATAGATAGATAGATAGATAGATAGATAGATAGATAGATAGATAGATAGATAGATAGATAGATAGATAGATAGATAGATGGATGGTTGAGACTCAAGAGAGGTCTGTTTTGGTAGGGAATTGATTGGGATGGCATGGAAAAACAATACACATGCAAATAATGAAATTAAACTACTCATACAATCCTTCATAGATAGAATAACAATAAACAAGAACAGGTTGTGTGACTTTCCCTCATCCTCAAAATCTATTCAAAGTTTGCATGATCCAGACTAAATTAAATACAGTTCATATGCAACAAGAATAAACATGGCTTTTGCTGAACACAGCATGTTTTCTAAGATGAATTATTGACTGTAGAGTACATGAAACCATCAAAAATAATTTTGGGTTGGGTCATGTCCCAATCAAAACTAGTTGAGAACCACTACATTTGCAAAAACACGAGACGATGCCGCCATGACATCAAAATTGACAATTATTATTTTTATATGGAATATTGGAGTATTTATTATACATGATTTATCTTGTGCACATCTCGTAATCTTGAAACAGAATAACTTCTCTTCTCTGATGATGAGGGCGGGGCAACCTGTCACTCACATGAGATCCACCAATAGCAAACCACAACCATCCAATCAATTCTCCATGGACAAAATCAAGCCCCGCCCTACATTTGTTCTTGTCCGAGAAGCCGTTTCACTCAGATATTCGGCACAATAGTGAACTTACACTCTAAAAAAAAAAATGCTGGGTTGAAAATGGACAAACCCAGTGATTGGGTTGTTTAAACCCAGCAGTTGGGTTAAATGTTTGCCCAATGTTAATTTCCTAAATACTTTGGGTTCATTTCAAGCAAGCAATACAGTCATTTTTAAACAATAACTGAGTTAAATAAAACTACCCAGCAGGTTGGGCAAACATTTAACCCAACCACTAGATTTGTCCATTTTCAACCCAACTTGGGTTGTTTTTAACCCCATATTTTTTTTTACGTTTCATGCGACTTAAAGTGTTACTGAAAATTGTATTGCTTATTGGTTGCCAGTTACTTAACTTCGATGGTCTACTTCAGTCATTCTACTAACTATAAGTAACTTTTCAACTACATGTCAACTTATTCTACTAACCCTAACCCTAACCTAACAGTCTACTAATACTCTAATGAGAGTTAGCTGATGTGTAGCTGCAAAGTTACTTACAGTTAGTAGAATGTCTAAAGTGGACTGTTGAAATAAAGTGTAATACTAACTTGACAATTCACTTTACTGAGAACTATAATGACACAGACCATTTGTTCAGTTTGTGCTCCACTAGAGGGCAGGTGAAGCTCAGGAAAATGTGTGTGTGTGTGTGTCTGAAGGCCTTTCTGAGTGTGAGTGTGTGTGTAATTATGGCTCAGGTTCCCAGAGGGCCAGCAGAGGGAGCTTGAGAGTACGCAGACACCTGTCTGTGCTTCTTCTCACATCATTCCCTGCCTGGACCTCCGTTCACTAGCACCCTAACATGCTACGTCTGCAAAAAACCAACACCATAACCTTTCCCATAATTCCCTCAGGCTGTGTGCGTGCCGCTCCACGGAGCGTTTAACAGCCTGTGGCATCTCCTGAGGACAAACATCTCACTTTAAATGGTGACCTTTCACCTTTTGCCGTTGATTCTGGTCCTGGGTTTGGATGAGCTGCATAATTCAGTTCAGAGCTGTCTGGAAAAGAAAAGAGATGTGAGACTTCCGCTTTTATACTTGTATGTTTAACAGGATTTTAGACCAGGCCTAAAGGAGAGCAGATCTGATGCTTGATTTTCCCTCGTTTAGTTGCAAGCGCTCGGCTGTTTACTCAGAGCAGGCGTGATATAAAAACAGCCCACGAAGTACATTAAAATGGAAGGCAGCGTCGAGGTGACTTTAGCGGCTAATTAAAAACAGATGTGTCCATTTAATATTCTTAATACTTGGAGGGAGGGAGACAATCACTGCAGAAATATCTATTTGCCTCATTAAATTGAGAAGCTTGATCATGATGAGGGATGAAATAATGAATGAAGACAGGCATGTTTACCAGGTTGTTTAAATAGAGTTTGCCAGAAGAGACGACGAGAACAAAACCTGCTGGCTGTGGGAGCGTTTGCCTCTGCGGAGAGACGCGCTGACGCTTATTATGACTGACGCGAGCAAAACCGAGCATGGTGGTGCAAACAGAAAGGACGGGTTTAGATAAATCATACGGCTGTCAACACACCGTCAAACGCCTACCCCTTATTTTACCCACAGTGACCATTAATAGACACGGAGGTGTGCAGCAACAGTGATATTCTGCCTTGCAACGTTTACATCATAAAAACAGTCATGTTGCATCAATATTTGAGGTGCTGTGTGAAATATTACTGTTTATCTCTCTATCTATCTATCTATCTATCTATCTGGCTATCTATCGATCTGTCTGTCTGTGTCTATTTATCTATCTGTCTGTCTGTCTGTCTGTCTGTCTGTCTATCTATCTATCTGTCCGTCTGTCTGTCTATCTATCTATCTATCTATCTGTCCGTCTGTCTGTCTGTCTGTCTGTCTATCTATCTATCTATCTATCTGTCCGTCTGTCTGTCTATCTATCTATCTATCTGAGTCTATTTATCTATCCATCTATCTATCTGTCTGTCTGTCTGTCTATCTAACTATCTGTCTATT
>CM074439.1:33579059-33599059 GCA_037101425.1 Elopichthys bambusa | reverse complement strand
GGTTTGAATAACTGAAAGTGATCTAAGATAAAGGGCTTGATGTCTGTTCCTATGACAACTATAAATCCATAAACTATTAAGTTTCAATTTCTGTAGTAGAAGGAACTTGCTGGGAGCCTCTGATAGCAGAGAGAACTGATACTAATAATAAACCAGCAACAAAATACACATTATATAACAGATATCATCCCTCTGTCTGTCAGTTTACAAATGAATAAGGCTAATGTATGTACACATACATAGATTAACACTAAAAGCAATAACATTGATGATAACAATACTAACAATAGGCCTACATTTCGGTTTCTTTTCTCCTGACTGGAAACAAAACCTGAAAGATGGCAATGTTTCTCCCAAAGGAGAGTTTCAAACTCTCACTCAAAGGACTCTTGCAGGAAGATGTGTGTCCCTGGAGCCGAATCCGGCAGCACACGGGTCCCGCGGCGGGACTGCTTCATTAGCGAGCAGGTGACAGGGGAGTTATTACCAGCGGTCCTCCCTCCACAGACCCTCTGCTAATATACAGAGAGCCTCCACATCTGACGCCAGGTGGGCTAGCCTATTAATACTGGTGTTAATATTCAGCAGCGAGATGAGTTAATGTCCACAGAGAGAGAGAGGGAGAGGAGTAATATCAGAGAGCAGGACTGCAGGGTCGAGTTGGTCTGGGGAGACTCTGAACTGCAGCGCCTCAGGCTGTAATTAGTAGCCGGTGACAACACGGCTCACCAGAGAGAGATTTTCAGCAAGGTAAACAGGGACATCAGCACTTGAGACATAACAATAATTATCAATCATGAAAACAATCATCACTGCATTTACTTTTCTATTAGGGAGGAAACTGAGTGACCAGAGAACCTCAGTCAGTGCTGGAGGCCTGTTCAGGTCAAATGTGAATTTAGTGCAAAAAATATCAATCAGAATTTGTGTCTAAACTTTTGCAGATACAAATATTTACGTTTTCTATTATGGAAAAAAACATGGAAGCTTGTTTCTGCCACAGAGTAAAAAATAAAACTTTTATATTTTGCAATTCAGACTTTATGACTCACAATTCTTACATTTTTTATGAAAATTGCGAGTTTTTATCCCAAGTTTATGGAGCCCCGCACATGACATGCAAGAGAAAAAAAAAAAAGTAAATCATGCGAACGATTTAGCCAAGTATTTTTTTTTCCTGCATGTCACCTGCGAGGCTCCGTACAAGCCTGAATTGCAAGGTAAAAGCTTCAGGAAAAAGTCAGAATTGTGAGACTAAAAAGCAATTTTATTATCATCATTATTATTATTATTATTTATCCCGTGGTGGAAACAAGTTTCTGTAGGAAACTGAATGAGCAGAAAATAAAAATAATAGGGCCTAGTCACACCAATTTTAAATTTTTAGCTTAAAGGATTAGTCCACTTTTAAATTAAAATTTCCTGATAATTTACTCACCCCCATGTCATCTAAGATGTCCATGTCCTTCTTTCTTCAGTCGAAAAGAAATAAAGGTTTTTGAGGAAAACATTCGAGGATTTTTCTCCATATAGTGGACTTCACTGGTCTCCAAACGTTTGAAGGTAAACAATTACAGTTTCAGTGCAGCTTCAAAGGGCTTTAAACGATACCAGACGAGGAATAAGAGTCTTATCTAGCGTATTAATTTTCTAAACAATGTATGCGCTTTATATAAACAAATGATCGCCTTCAAGTGGTTCCGCCAAAACTGCACTTCCGTATTCTTCAAAAAGCTTACGCTGTATGTCGTACGCCTTCCCTATTCTACTTACGGAAAAAAAACGGAAATGGCGCCACGTTTGTTCCGTAAGTTGAACTGGGAAGGTTGTAGGACATTTAGCGTAAGCTTTTTGAAGAATACGGAAGTGCGGTTTTGGCGGAACCACTTGAAGGCGATCATTTGTTTATATAAAGCGCATACATTTTTTAGAAAATTACTACGCTAGATAAGACTCTTATTCCTCGTCTGGTATCGTTTAAAGCCCTTTGAAGCTGCACTGAAACTGACATTTTGACCGTCAATCGCTTGGAGACCAGTGAAGTCCACTACATGGAGAAAAATCCTCGAATGTTTTCCTCAAAAACCTTAATTTCTTTTTGACTTAAGAAAGAAATACATAAATATCTTGGATGACATGGGGGTGAGTAAATTATCATGAAATTTGAATTGAAAAGTGAACTAATCCTTTAAAAAAAAAAAAAAAAAGACAAAATATCATTATTAAATATAATTTCTTGTGAGGCTAGGTCATTGTTTTTAATCATACAGATGGTAAACAATTAAATCACGACATTTTCAGAGAATAGTATAAATTTAGTATTGTACTTAATTTATGTAAAAACTGCAAGAAAAAGAAAAAGTTTGTAAATATTTGATTTATTTAAAAGGGAAACAAAGTGAGCAGGGAGTTTCAGTGGCTGAATTTTGTCATGCAAACCCTGAACAACTGCATTTTAAAAGTGTTACACAGTCCAAAACATCATACTGTGATGAAGAGTTGTTCTTTTATTCTTATATTTGATTCAGCAAAAATTCAGCATTGGCCTTTAGACTCAAATATCAGAACATTTTCTTTGTTTTCACTTTCCTGAAGTTGTGTTCAAATAAATAAAAATGAAAAGATCACTGTTGCCATTCATACACCCACAATTGAACTGAAACACTCCAAATGCATGACATTTGACCCAGCGTAACTGATGGAACAAAAGCGCCCTATTAATCACTGTTTTTTTAGACCTTTGGGGAACCACATTTCATCCACAAAGGCCTGATATTAGATACTCCGCTCAGCCCATCTGACTGGATAAACAGAATGACTTCTCCATACAACCTGAGAGCAGGAGGCAGAGATAGACAGCGAATCCCGATCCGCTGGGAATTCCAGAGTGACTGCAACACAGTATCAAACGCCGAACCCTCGGTGCGTTGTGCCAAGGGGCTGATGGGATATCTCTGGGGAGCCATTAGCGCTTCGATCTGCGGTAAAGCGCTGGGGAACCAGCACAAGTCATGAGAGAGCGCAGAAAAACTCACAACACACTAACAACACCTGTCACCCCTGCGCCTAATGAGAGACACAATTAGCAATTAACAGTGCGATCTGTCAGCACTGATACCTGCCTCCCCGCGCTCACCTCGGCCCAGCTGGGACAGACGGCAAGAGGGAAACATCCCGAGCTCTTAATCAGCGGAGAAACACACCCAAAGAATTATTCTCACTCCAGACTAAAGGTGCTTACAAATCACTGGCCTGATATACCTTGAGCTTGAGCCACTTTCATATTTAATTGCAGTCTTACCTTATAAGACTAAATTTATAAAATCAAGAATGAACTTGAAAGAGTTAATCATTAAAGAAAAAAAATATTTAGGGTTTAAAAATCTTTTTAAACTAAATTGTTTGGGAGCGGATAGTTCAGAAAAAGCTGCCAACAACTGTAAAATTAGTATTTTAATGTAATATTTTAATTTAATATTAATATTTAGTTACAGTGTTTACGTTATAAGACTAAATAAAAAAAGATCAAGATTGCACTTCAAAGAGTTAATCATTAAAAAACATTATTTCTGTAGTTTAAAAATCTTTTTAACTAATTTGTTTGTGAGCGGAAAAAGCAGCCAACAACTTGAATATTTTAATATGATTTAATTCGTATTTAATTAATATTTATATTTAATATTACAGTGTTTACGAGACTAAAACATTAAAAAAAGATTATTAATAGTTTATTTATTTGGAGAGTGAATGGACAAAAAAAAAAATCAGCCAACAAGTGTCCAGCATGTAAAGTAATATTTATAATTAAAAAGTAAGTAAATAAGTAAATATATATATATATATATATACTTACTTTTTAATTATATAAATATATAAATATATATGTATGTGTGTGTGTGTGTGTGTTTGGTCTGTATCCTTTCCATACTTCCATTTGTGTTATTATTTTATAATCATAATAGTGTCAAGTCAAGACGAATGTATTTGTATAGCACTTTTCACAATACACATTGTTGCAAAGCAGCTTTACAGAAAATCATGATGTAATGTTTATAGTATCTTAATACCCTTATGTCTTGTACTCACACGTAGCAGATTAGAGTTGGGCAATAATATAGTTACATTTTGCGATGATACAAGCAATCAAGCAGTTAAGATTTGCTATATAGTATAATAGATCACTTTACGTAAGTGTACAGTATGTATGTGGATAAAGTAGGACATACTTATACCTAAATTTATATAAATAGCTGGGTGATAATATTGCTACATTTTGTGATGAAATAAAAACAGTTGAGATTTGCTATACAGTATCCATTGCTTTATGTGAGTGTACTGTATGTATGCAGGTGCAGACTTGCATTGTGTTATGATTTATGTTCTGACACATCTTTGCATTCATATAGAGCGCTGCAGGGATGATGCAATATTTTAGGCCAAACCTGAAGTTAGGTTCACTTGATGAAAAGCCAATGGTTGGCTCGCTTGTATTATTGCTTTATCAAGATAATCTCCACAAATAACCACAATTTTTTTTTTATGAATTTTGAGGCCTAAATACAATCGCCAAAAGTAAAAAGCTAAAGTTAGGTTATAAATGTTTTTTTGCAGTTCAATATAGAACTTTAGGGTTCTATATTGAGAATATATTGATTGATTGATTATGATTTAATTTTTTAACTTTAGTTAGTGTGTAATGTTGCTGTTTGAACATAAACAACATCTGCAAAGTTATGACGCTCAAAGTTCAATGCAAAGGGAGATATTTTCCACAGCAACTGCATAAATTTATCCACTAACCATTCAGAAACGTCTAAAAGTTGTAACTTCTTCCTGAGTCTCTCCATCAGTGTCAACTCCGGTTTGAACAATGTAAGGCTGAACACCGTTACTGACGATCCTCATTTTGGCTGCGTGAGATTCTCCAGCTTTGTTGTTGTTGAGCAACCGAAGCATGAGATGTTAAAGCTCCACCCTCTTCTGGAAAGGGGGCCGGCAGCAGCAGCTCATTTGCATTTAAAGGGACACACACAAAAACGGCATGTTTTTGCTCACACCCAAATAGGGGCAAATTTGCTATAATAAATGATCTGTGGGGTATTTTGAGCTGAAACTTCACAGACACATTCTGGGGACATATATAAAAGTGGACTAATGAGAAGATAAAAAGTGAAATATCCTGAGCTTGTGTTCACCAAAGAGCTTACATTTAACCAAAAACCTAGGGATCCACCATATTGGTATCGGCCGATATATGTTCACTTGTAATGTTATTGTTATCAGACAAATAAGAAAATGTGGCCAATAGGTTAAAGCCTAAATAATGGATTGTTTCCTTCAGCTGAGACTCTCCAGGTGTGCACTGTTAGATTTACCAGCCAATATATCGGTCATCAGCTTTCAAGTATAAAAATATCGGGCAAAATTTTCATATCGGTTTATCCCTACAAAAACCCATTCAAAAATCCTATCGACTTCAGGATGATTGAACCGGATGCTCGTTAAAACTCATTTCCGGGTTTTAGAATTAATTCTCCCGGCCGGGCTTTCAAGTATGAAAACTTATCGGTATCGGCCAAAATTTTCATATCGGTGTATCCCTACAAAAACCCATTCATACAAAACCCATCAACTTAAGGACGATGCAACCAGATGCTCATTAAAACTCATTTTCAGGTTTGAGAATGAATTCTCCCGGCTCGGCTTTCATGTATAAAGAATAATCGGTATCGGCCCAAATGTTCATATCGGTGTATTCCTACAAAAACCCATTCAAACAAAACCCATCGACTTCAGGATGATGGAACCGGATGCTCAATAAAACTCATTTCCAGGTTTTGGAATTAATTCTCCCGGCCCGGATTTCAAGTATAAAGAATTACTGGTTATCGGTATCGGTATATATTTGCATTTATATACTCACAGATCGCATGCTGACCTACAATGTGTCATAAAACACTCTCAAACTATCGCTGTCACCTAACAAATCAGGTTTATGTTCAAAGAAGGTTTGAACATATGCAAAAACGCCAAACAACATCAACTGTTCTTGTAAAACACTTCAGCACTGGGGGGAAAGCTGCTATTTCTTTAGGCTGCAAAAAGTCCAGACTGGGACAGATTTGTGTGTGGAAGCATCACGTGTGGATCGCAGCTATTGTAATAAGATTAGACCTGCCTGATACACCTCCAGGATAGTAATTGTGTCAGCCCATGAGGTCAATGGGGAATTGAGTGTTAAATCCAATTTTGAACTTGTCTCTCTCGTTCTGCGGGGTGTACAGGAGTACCAACCATATGCCACAGTCCCCGATTTCACCAGATGAATATGGATGAGAGCTGAGCTTCTCTCACATCTCCGTATGGAAGCCAAATCTACCTGTACAACTGGGAATAACCCTTTGCCCTGTTTTACAGTCAAGCTAAGTGTACGGAAACATGATTTTAATTCCATTGTGTACAATGGCTCACTCTGTCTATGAAGGGCATCTCTCTATTGTCGTCAGAAAATTAATAAGCGACACTAGCTGACAGGCAGATTAGAGTCATTCTTAATAGACATTGTTAGCCATGACCGCCATTGCTGAAGCTAAATAACTTTTTGTTTAACTCTGAAATCAATGGAGTATGAAGGGTAAACTTTAGTGGAATAGTGTGAATTCGTAAACATTAGTAGATAAATAAATATTAAGCATTTTAACCATGAGGTGCATTTGCACATCATGCAACCCAATTACCACATATTTTTGTTTTTAGTACTTTCCTACCTATTCATTTATTTCAAAAGATTCACATGAATAATCACCACAAAAATTAAGATTCAAAGCTTTACGAATCTTTTGTTTCGAATCAGTGGTTCGGAGCGCGTATCAAACTGCCGAAGTCACGTGATTTCAGTAAACGAGGCTTTGTTACATCATAAGTGTTTCAAAATGTTTCGAAATTTCAGTGGTTCACGTGACTTTGGCAGTTCGATACGCGCTCCAAACAAAAGATTCGTAAAGCTTCAAGAAGCAGTGTTTTTTTTAAAAATGCGTCCATCACTAGATATTGTTGAATAAAGTCAATATTTTGTTTTTTTGGTATTCTCGTCGCTTCATAACATTAAGATTGAACCACTGGTAGTCACATGAACTGTTTTAAATACGTCTTTAGTAGCTTTCTGTCAACGGAGGCCTCAATGAGCCATCGGATTTTATCAAAAATATCTTAATTTGTGTTCTGAAGATGAATGAAGGTTTTGTGGGTGTGTAATTAATGACTATTTTCATTTTTGGGTGAACTAACCCTTTAAGGTTCACACTAAGAACAATAACTATATTAGCGCTGTCCACACTAGCAGACAATCAAACCGTTTATTCTTACACGCGCTGCAGTTTGTGTCCGCCACTTTAAATGCGCGAGCTCTTCTGATTGGCTGCCAATGTTTTGATCGTTCATCAACTGGGAAAAAATTTTTTTGAAAGTGATTCCAACTAAATAGTTTCTCTGTGCTGTTATCATAGCTATCGTGTGGACTTTGATATTTATATTTAGAATGATTTTTTAGAACTATATCATAGTTATCATTGTTTAATCTTTTCAACCAGTAAGACTGCTTTTAAATTCATTCAGCAGATCATCCCTCAAGAATGAACGTAAAAATAACTTGTGTGGGTGTGAACAATGTATGAATATCATCAAACCTCTGCATCTCGTCTCGTGCAAACAGTAGATCAATCCTGCGCGGTGGTCAATCAATCATTCATCTTCGTCACTGTATTCGAGCGTGCTGTCGGTGTGACATCTCACGCGATGCTAGGGACAAATCCTCGTCTCATTGAGAGGAAAGTTTGCTCTCGAATCACTCACACAAAAGATGTTTAACAGCAGAGTAAACAGAGGTGCAGCTTTGTTCTCTATGGGCCTCGATGCTTGAATATCAGATTGTTTCTCTGAGGTAGAGTGAAAATATTGTACACTAAAGATGAAACACAAAGCAGAGAGTCTCACTTCAGAAGTGAAAAGCACAGCCTGCAGGACAAGCTAAAAAAAGTTACTTCACTGTTATGGAAAATATACACATGCACAGTAATGGTTTTAGATTAGGTTATCTGTGTTAAAAGAACACGGTGAAGTGAGAGAAATGTTCATAATGAATATAATTAATTCAGTATCAATAAAAAAGCACTGTCTAATTAATATGGATGATTTATTCAGCCAACATTTGTGTGCTGTTTATTTGAATCAGTATTGTTACTGTTAACTAAAACAAACTATTAAAATAGTTTTGGTAATTGAAATAAAGCTGAAATAGAATAAAATACAAATATTATATGAAAAAACTTAGACTTTAAAAACATAATGAAAAATGTTACCAGAAGTTGAATTAATGAAATTGCTAAAACTATATAATATGTAATATAGTATAAATATATTAGTGCTGTCAAATCAGTTAATCGCATTGAACATAAAAGTTTGTACACACACATATTTACAAATATATATATATATATATTAATCGCATCTAACAAGTGTATATATATATATCCAAAAGTGACATCCAGAGGGGATATTTGTCAAAATATTGAGGGAAAAACAAAACACTAAACACTATTTATCTGATAAAAATGATTAAAACATTTGACTAAAATTAAAACTGATCATATTAAAAAAAAAATGAATACTAAAATAAAATGACACTGAATATACTATATACCAGTCAAAACTTGGAGACAAATCTCATGATCTTTTAACCTCTTTATCAACATTTTTTGCGGTCAAAATTGTGCTTATATATGAATTTCATTACAAAAGAGTGAAGGAAAAGCATCATGACATGCTCATCATTCTCGTTCCTCCTTTAATAATGTTTAAAAGCATCCCAGGATCATCAATAAGTTGGATGATGAATATCCAGAGCTAGAATCTACACCAAGAAGAAGAGAGTTTCATTTTTGATCACTATATAATTCCTTTTGTGTTATTTCATAGTATCAATGACTTTATTATTTCCTGAAATGTGGAAAATAGTCAACCAAGAATGAGCAGACGTGTCAAAACTTTTGTTCATACACGACTTAAGAGAAGATAAACTCGTGTATTATTTCTGAACCACTTGATATACACCAATATCACACACACTAAGGACAAGATGGCATATTTTTGGTCAGCATCGCTCTCTCTGTCAGATCACGCATGAGATGGATGACTTTGCCCTGAGGTTGGCTCGGCCTACCAGGCGGCGTGGCGTGCGCTGTTGTAGCGAAGTGATTCACTCGACACAGAGCATTGGTGATAAATCTCTTTGTCGCTAATGAACTGCATTTAACAATAAAATGCAGCGGGAAACGGAACATTTCATTTATAAGAAGATCAATGACACTGACAGGCCCTTCTTTGCTCGCTTTCGGAGAAGCGCTGGCGGGCTTGTGCTGTGCCACAGCTGCCATCAATCACAGACGCTGCAACAACCAGATCAATCAAACAAACAAAAAAAATACGAAGTAGCACAAGAAAGAGGGCAACGGGCCCCTAATCATGTGTCTGGGAGCAGGTTTAACCCGTTCACTCAAGCGTGATTGTGTTGGTATTGCGGTACACGCGTGACGGCGGAACACACGCGAGCATCAGAAGTGAGTGATCATGAGTGGGGTCGGGAAGTGCTTCATCACCGACGTCCTCCATCTGCGGAGCGACACTTCATAATTCCAGGCATCTGCTTTCATTTATAAAGTGATCACTTAGTCCTCCCCGTCTCTCTCCGGCTTCACAGGGTTCACCCCTGTCGGAGTTACTGCGGCCTTCTCTGCAGGGTTGCCAGGTCTGCGTAACAGAACCTGCTTAATGGCCAATCAAAAATAGCCCAATGACCATATCGCAAATCTCAAAATATGCCATTTCCATACCTATAATACATATTTTACAGTCACTGTTATGAGAGGCGGCCTTTGCAATTCGGAGGCCTGTTTCAAAGACAGAGTTTGAGGAAAAAGTACAGGCAAATGTGACTGCAATTACTTTATTATCTTAGTTATAGTTAACAATGTTATCTCATATTTCACACTTAATAGTATATTTATAAAGGCATTCTATCTACCACTATTCACATATTCAATCGCATGTTTATTGTTATCCAGCGATCTCATGGCGTTGTGTTTGAATCACAGCAAGTAAAATTACTTTTAAATATGAAACTAAAACCGTTAGTAGGTGGCGGCAAATCATTGATTTAATCTGTGAGTCAATGAATCATTTAGATTAACGATTCCTTCAAAACGGTTGATTCATTCAGAGAAATGAGAGAGTCATTGAATCAGTCATTAGACCGATTCATTCAAAACGGCTGATTCATTCAGGGACATGAGAGTCACTCAATCAATCATTAGAACGATTTGTTCAAAAACTGCTGATTCATTCAGGAACAAAGCTAGTGACTTTCTTTACGAGTCGCTGAATCAATAATTAGACAGATTCATTTAAAACAGCTGATTCATTCAGGGACATGAGAGTCACTCAATCAAT
Source organism: Elopichthys bambusa (assembly GCA_037101425.1). NCBI lineage: Eukaryota > Metazoa > Chordata > Actinopteri > Cypriniformes > Xenocyprididae > Elopichthys > Elopichthys bambusa. The sequence continues at coordinate 33,588,556 of CM074439.1, read as the reverse complement.
CATTAGAACGATTTGTTCAGAAACTGCTGATTCATTCAGGGACAAAGCTAGTGACTTTCTTTACGAGTCGCTGAATCAATAATTAGACTGATTCGTTCAAAGCGGCTGATTCATTCAGGGACAAAGCAAGTGACTTTCTTTACGAGTGAGTCATTGAATCAATAATTAAACTGATTTGTTCAAAAATGTGGATTTATTCCAGGGCAAAGCAAGTGACTTTCTTGGCGAGTGAGTCGTTGAATCAATCATTAGACCAAATTGTTCAAAATGGCTGATTTGGCTGATTCATTCAGGGACAAAGCAAGTGACTTTCTTTACGACTGAGTCATTGAATCAATAATTAAACTGATTTGTTCAAAAATATGGATTTATTCCAGGGCAAAACAAGTGACTTTCTTGGCGAGTGAGTCGTTGAATCAATCATTAGACCAAATTGTTCAAAATGGCTGATTTGGCTGATTTGGCTGATTCATTCAGGGACAAAGCAAGTGACTTTCTTTACTAATGAGTCACTGAATCAATAATTAAACCGATTCGTTCAAAACGGCTGATTCATTCAAGGACAAAGCACGTGACTTTCTTAACGAGAGAGTCGTTGAATAAATAATTAAACCGATTCGTTTAAAACGGATGATTCATCCTTGAACAAAGCAAGTGACTTTCTTTACGAGAGAGTCGTTGAATCAATAATTAAACCGATTCGTTCAAAGCGTCTGATTCATTCATGGACAAAGCAAGTGACTTTCTTTACGAGTGAGTCATTGAATCAATAATTAAACTGATTTGTTCAAAAATGCGGATTCATTCCAGGACAAAGCAAGTGACTTTCTTGGCGAGTGAGTCATTGAATCAATCATTAGACTGATTCATTCAAAGCGGCTGATTTATTCCAGGACAAAACAAGTGACCTTCTTTATGAGTGAGTCGTTGAATCAATCATTAGACCAAATTGTTCAAAATGGTTGATTTGGCTGATTCATTCAGGGACAAAGCAAGTGACTTTCTTTATGAATGAGTCATTGAATCAATAATTAGACTGATTCGTTCAAAGTGGCTGATTTATTCCAGGACCAACCAAGTGACCTTCTTTATGAGTGAGTCTTGAATCAATCATTAGACCAAATTATTCAAAATGGGTGAATTGGCTGATTCATTCAGGGACAAAGCAAGTGACTTTCTTTACGAGAGAGTCGTTGAATCAATAATTAAACCGATTCGTTCAAAACGGCTGATTCATTCATGGACAAAGCAATTGACTTTCTTTATGAATGAGTCATTGAATCAATAATTAGACTGATTCGTTCAAAGTGGCTGATTTATTCCAGGACCAACCAAGTGACCTTCTTTATGAGTGAGTCTTGAATCAATCATTAGACCAAATTATTCAAAATGGGTGAATTGGCTGATTCATTCAGGGACAAAGCAAGTGACTTTCTTTACGAGAGAGTCGTTGAATCAATAATTAAACCGATTCATTCAAAACGGCTGATTCATTCATGGACAAAGCAATTGACTTTCTTTACGAGAGAGTCGTTGAATCAATCATTAGACCAATTCGTTCAAAACGGCTGATTCATTCAAGGACAAAGCACGTGACTTTCTTTACGAGAGAGTCGTTGAATCAATAATTAAACCGATTCGTTCAAAACAGCTGATTCATTCATGGACAAAGCACGTGACTTTCTTTACGAGAGAGTCGTTGAATCAATAATTAAACCGATTCGTTCAAAACGGCTGATCTATTCAGGGACAAAGCAAGCGATCTTCTTTATGAGTGAGTCGTTGAATCAATCATTAGACCGATTCGTTCAAAACAGCTGATTCATTCAGGGACACTTGCTTTGTTTATTTTGAAGTAGCTTTTTATTTTTAAATTTTAGTTTAATGTTTAGTAATTTTTTTTTTTTAATACAAATATTGCTATTTATATTTAATCTATTTTTATTTCAGTTTTTATTTATTTCCAGTTAATACATTTAGTGCTTCAACTTAAACTTATTTCAGTTTATTGCCAAGGCAACATTTCTAATTTTTAGTTTTTCTCAACTAATATTTATATTTTATTTCAACATTATTTCAATAAACAGAAATGTTTTTAATAGTCTTCGTTTTAGTTAACGATAATAAACCTGATTAAAACGCGCAAAAGCCAAGAGATGTCACTTAATTTTAGCATTCGGTTTTAAATGCAAATTATATTTAGGCTCTCATTTTTATAGGATGAATCATAGCTGCAACAAAACTAAAATGACAATAAACACTTATTTAATTCATTATTTAAATAAATTAATTGAAAAAGTAAAAAAAAAAATGTATTCATTAAATTATGTTACAAAAGATCAAACAAATGCGGGAAAAAATGCATCACGGTTTGCACAAAAAAACAGCACAACTGTTTTCAACATTAATAATAATGCAGTAAATAATTAAAATCATCATATTAGAATGATTTCTGAAGGATCATGTGACACTGAAGACTGGAGTAATGATGCTGAAAATGCAGATTTGATCACAGGAATAAATTACATTTTACAATATATTCACATAGAAAACAGAAAATTTTAAATTGTAAAAATATTTCACAATATTACTGTTTTTACTGTATTTTTTAAAACGAACCTTAAGGTGCTTAATAGACTTCTTTCAAAAGCATTCAAAACCTCACTGACCCCCAAAAATGTTAAATGGTAGATAAATAACATTTTAAGAAAAATACTTGAGCATTTCACGTCTTGTTGGTGTGGCTGACATGCCTAAACCTCCTGATGTCAAAAAAAGTAAACACGTCCCATTGTCCTGTTTAAGAGTAAGAGGGGGCTGTATTATTACACTCGGCTCGTATCTCAAAATAGTCCAATTCATCCCAGTTCTCACACTTCTAGAGGCGTCATGCACTGGTGTTTTATTTCACCTTGTGCCCTAGGCAAGATAAAACAATTAAGAGTGAATAACGAAGCTGATCACGACTTATTAGTCTAGTGGTATGGCAGTTTACCACATCATAAAACTGCATCTTGATACCACAGACTGCCTTGTTGTGCATGGACACATAAACTGTTTATTATTTCACTCTTTGATTTTAACATTAATGTTTAAGTCATTTTTGTTTCTTAACTACCAGTTTTGGTATGGTGTTGCGTCAATGTCCAAAGCAGCTGAGAACCACTGATTTAAGGTGATCTATAACATTAGATTTTCATATTCTATAGATCAAGGTGCATCACAGCAAGAAAATCATTAGAAATACATTAAGTCACAACTGGTTTAACATTATAAGTAAATCTCTTTCCTCAATCAAAACACCACAGGTAATAAAGAAATGACATAATTCCATTAGTTTGCTTCTCACAAAGATGATTTCATCTTATTTGTGTACTGTACTAATGTTGACATACTACAGTGCAACCTAATGATGGTGTTGAAAAGCAATTTGTGACCAGTAGGTGGTACACTTCTCACATTATACTGCCGGCAAAGGCCTCATTTAAAAACTTGCTATTTGATGATAATGAAAATCTTAAACTCTTGTTCCATCATTAAAAATAAAAACCAACATCTGTTGCAAATATATTTGGATACATTAGTGTCACCTTTGGGATTTGTACCAAATCGAAATCCTTGACGATTAACGACAGCATCAGACCAGTGAAATGTAGTCCTGGAGCCATTACAGAGATAATACATATCAGTCTGCTTATTTACCACTCTTGACAACTTCGATATTACGCCTGCAGACCTGCTCGGTGACGCTCATAAGCCGAGAGAGAGGAGGAGAGGAGTTATTTTACCTCTAATGTGCTCGGCTGGGATCCGCAGGGAGAGATGACTCCAGACGAAGAAGGAAAGGTAACACATTGCAGAAGAACGCGCAAATGCCCTAAAATTAACTGAGCGCAAATTATTTCAGTCGTATGAATTATTGCACCTTAAATGTCTGTGTTAAACACTTACAGTTAAGAGCAGTTGTCATTTTCTTCACCGTCCCAGTTGGAATCTGTCTGGCCAAATGAATTCATCTGTATGACGTGAAGGTCCTGCTGATTCCTTGACCTCTAATATCTGTTTGAAATATGCAAAATATCAGAACGCATTAACAAAGGTATAAGAATGTCATAACAGACAGACAGACGGAAAAATAGATATAGATAGATAAACATAGTTTCTGAAAGTACATGATGTAATGGCTTCAAAACTGTTCAAACTGCTAAATTAGCCCAAAAAAATATGCAATAGTTCCACCTGCAGACCCTGTGAGACCTCCTCCACCCCAGCCCGTAAAAACCTCCACGCAGCTGAAGTGGAGTAATTTATTAGTCTTAAGCATCTCATTGACAGTCTAAATGGTGAAAACGTCCATGTCACCCAGCTGGCAGTCTCCACGGTAATGGCTGCCCAACAGGAGAAGCCAGGTCACTTGTGTCTTTACAGTCATCATTAAGCACCATTGATTTAATGAATACATCATTTATGAGTGCTTGGACCTTCATGGCCCGCTGCCTCATTAAGTGCAAAGCAAACTAATATGAAGAGCCACCTCACTGTCACCTCCAGAGAACGAGCCAATCACACGCCTCTCAAGAGCTGACACATTTTGTCATTGCTCATTTTCCCTGACCACCCACCGAGACCCCAGTATGGGAGAGTATGTTTTCTTTCCCGAATATTGGCTGCACTCTGAAAAGTGGAGAAAACGATTTATATATATATACACATAATGTGCATGTGATAAAGTCCTGATAAAATGGTTTTAAATAAAGGACACCTAATAAGAGGCGTGCCTGAAACTCTCTTAACTGGGATAAAATTACTGCAATACACACGGTCTCAAGTGATAAATCTCACAAATCCTGTCAAGAACATGTCTGGGTCATATTTCACCCCAAAATCAAAGGGAAGAAATAAGAAATTATATTGTGCATAAAGGAAAAAATGGCCTTTATAGGACAATTTTGAGGATTTTTTGCAATGTGATATATATAAACTGAATCTGACAATAATGGGATTTACAAAAAGAAAAACATCTGGATAGTATAGTAATGGGAACTAGAAAGTAAAGTTTGTTGGGACAAACTTTTATGTTGTTTCAAAGTTTCATAAGCTTTAAATTTAGTGAAGCAGAAAGAAAGAAAGACATTGCTAACATGAATTAACATGTTCTAACACATTGCTAACACGAGTTAGCATGTTGGTAGCATTTTTTTAGCATGTTTTAACACGTTTCTAACAGAAATTAGCATGTTTTGCTAACATGAAAGAAGGCATTGCTAGCATGAATTAACATGTTTTAGCACATTTGCTAACATGAGTCAATATGTTAACATGTTCTATCACATTGATAACACGAGTTAACATGCTGGTAGCATTATTTTTTTAACATGTTGCTAGTATGTTTTAGCACATAACTAACATGGATTAGCATGTTTTGCTAGCATGAAAGAAAGAAAGACATTGCTAGCATGAATTAACATGTTTTGGCACATTGTTAGCATGAGTCAACATGTTAAGATGTTCTAAAACATTGCTAACATGAGTTAGCATGCTAATAGCATGTTTAAGCATGTGGTTAGCATGTTTTAGCACATTTCTAACATGAATTAACATGTTTTGCTAGCATGAAAGAATGAAAGACATTGCTAACATGAATTAACATGTTTTAACACATTGCTAGCATGAGTCAACATGTTGATAATATGTTCTAACACACTGATAATACGAGTTAGCATGCTGGTAGCATGTTTTAACATGTTGCTAGCATGTTTTAACACATTGCTAACATGAATTAGCATGTTTTGCTAGCATGAAAGAAAGAAAGACATTTCTAGCATGAATTAACCTTTTGCACTTTGCTAGCATGAAAGAAAGAAAGACATTGCTTGCCTGAATTAACATGTTTTTACACACTGCTGGCATGAGTTAGCATGTTGGTAGCATGTTTTAGCATGTTGTTAACATGTTTTAACATGTTGTCCTAGGATATTCATTAAGCTTTGCTAGTGATATACAGCTTAAATACTCTACAAGTCTTATTGTACAAAAGTCTTGACCCCCTCGTTGAAACGCTTAACAAAAATTGTAAGTCGGATCAGTTAGAAAAGATAAAGAAACCTGAGTTTGTTGGTTTTAGCTTGAAAGCCCTAGGAGGGGATACTGTTTAATTTAATTTTAATTTAATGCTAACAATAATAATAATAATAATAGTAAGCTTAAAAAGTAGATCAGTATGTTAACTTTGTCAAGCCAACATAATTAGAAGTGACTATTTATAAAATATATATATATATATATATATATATATATATATAAATAAAATATGCTTTATTTTCTTTATGCAAAATATAATTACTTATTTTTTCTTCTAGTTCTGATGATATTCGTCCAATAAAAGACACTAGTATTCTATAATTAATTACATTTATTAATAATAATAATGATCTCAATAAACAATTACTTTTTTATGAGCAACATCAAACGAATCAAAACATTAAAATACTGAAATTCAACTTCAGCTGTGAGGCTTATCCAATCAGGTTTGAGTGCTGGAGCTATGTTTTATAATAGACAATATGGAGTCATTATAGGTGGAATCCGCATGACTTATTTCACCTCTGTCTCTTTATCTCTATCTTGGTTGGTTATTTATCTTCCTTGCTTTTCTGTCTTGCACTTTTGTTGTTGGAGTAACCTGAGATTCGATTGGGCATGTGTGTGGACATCCTGGAACCAAATCTCCATGCCTTCCCCACTCGGTCTAATCGAGTTTTCGGCTGGGTCTGCCCCCACTCTCCTCTCCGGCTCTGCCAAAACGGCCCACCACCCATCTCGCTTCTCCCTGGAGTTTGAGCTGGTGGTTGGCCTGAACTAATTCTTTCTCAGTGGGGAAACAATTAACGCCCCTGCTCCCGGCTTTATGGTCAGACAAGCAGCTGCTTTTCTCCGTTTCCGGGCACATTACTGTCGGAGGAAGTGTGAAGGAGAGGAAAGGCCGTGCGCGCGCCGCCAGCTGTTAAAGCAGCGCTGCTTTCTGCTTATGCCGCACAAGTGCCCACTTACTCAGCTCTAAACATAACCTGTCAGAGCAAACCACCATCGATGAAAACACAAGGTCTGACTGAATTGTGTGAGATGTGGTAAATAAGGGCTATGGAAAGATGATGACAGGCATAATGTCATGCCATCAGTGCAAAAGTACATAAATCAAGTAGGAAACAAACTGCGTCTGCTGACTATAGAAATGCGAGACATTTTGCTGTACTGTTAGCACTGTTACTTTGATGTAAAATTACTCAAAGCGTGATTTAAGGTTTTGGTCATACCACCCACTTCTTACGTCTTGAGCAACTAAACCAACTAGGCGTCTGACTTTGTCCTTGATGTGTCTCGCTGTCAGCTGGTTTCTCTGAGGAAGAAATTACATTAGTGAAATTTAGCTTTAAATTGTGGAAAGAAAAAAAAAGATAGAAAGAAAGACAGAAAGAAAGACATTGCTAGCATTAATGTTTTAACACATTGCTAGCATGAGTCAACATGTTGTTAACATGTTCTAACATGTTAGCATGCTGGTAGCATGTTTTAACACACATTACTAACACGAATTAGCAAGTTTTGCTAACATGAAAGAAAGAAAGAAAGACATTGCTAGCATGAATTAACATGTTTTAACACATTGCTAGCATGAGTCAACATGTTGTTAACATGAGTTAGCATGCTGGTAGCATGTTTTAACACACATTACTAACACAAATTAATAAGTTTTGCTAACATGAGAGAAAGAAAGAAAAAGAAAATACATTGCTTGCATTAATTAACATGTGTTAGCACATTGTTAGCATGAGTCAACATGTTGTTAACATGTTCTAACACAAGGCTAACATGAGTTAGCATGCTGGTAGCATGTTTTAACATGTTGCTAACATGAATAAGCATGTTTTGCTAACATGAAAGAAAGAAAGAAAGAAAGAAAGAAAGAAAGGCATTGCTAACATGAATTAACATGTTTTAACACATTGCTAGCATGAGTCAACATGTTGTTAACATGTTCTAACACAAGGCTAACATGAGTTAGCATGCTGGTAGCATGTTTTAACATGTTGCTAACATGTTTTAGCACATTGCTAAGATAAATTAACATGTTTTGTTAACATGAAAGAAAGAAAGAAAGATTGCTAGCAAGAATTAACATGTTTTAACACATTGCTAGCATGAGAACATGTTAACATGTTCTAACACATTGTTAACATGAGTCAACATGTTGTTAACATGTTCTAACACATTGCTAACATGAGTTAGCATGCTGGTAGCATGTTTTAACATGTTGCTAACATGTTTTAACACACTGCTAACATAAATTAACATGTTTTGCTAACAAGAAAGAAAGAAAAGATTGCTAGCATGAATTAAGATGTTTTTACACATTGCTAGCATGAGTCAATGTTAACATGTTCTAACACATTGCTAATACGAGTTAACATGCTGGTAGCATGTTTTAGTATGTTGTTAGCATGTTTTAGCACATTGCTAACATTGATTAGCATTTTTTGTTAACATGAAAGAAAGAAAAAGACATTGCTAGCATGAGTCAACATGTTTTTAACATGCTCTAACGTATTGCTAACATGAGTTAGCATGCTGGTAGCATGTTTTAGCACGTTGCTAGCGTGTTTTAGCACATTGTTAACATGAATTAGCAAGTTTTGCTAACAAGAAAAAGAAAGAAAGAAAGAAAGAAAAGATTGCTAGCATGAATTAAGATGTTTTTACACATTGCTAGCATGAGTCAATGTTAACATGTTCTAACACATTGCTAATACGAGTTAACATGCTGGTAGCATGTTTTAGCATGTTGTTAACGTGTTTTAGCACATTGCTAACATTAATAAGCATGTTTTGTTAACATGAAACAAAGAAGGAAAGAAAGAAAGACATTGCTAACATGAATTAACATGTTTTAGCACATTGCTAGCATGAGTTAGCATGGTGGTAGCATGTTTTAGCACATTGCTAAGATAAATTAACATGTTTTGTTAACATGAAAGAAAGAAAGATTGCTAGCAAGAATTAACATGTTCTAACACATTGTTAACATGAGTCAACATGTTGTTAACATGTTTTAGCACATTGTTAACATGAATTAGCAAGTTTTGCTAACATGAAAGAAAGAAAAAGAAAGAAAAAAAGAAAGAAAGACATTGCTAACATGAATTAACATGTTAAATCAAGTTAACATGTTTTACCGCCTTTAAGGTTTTGGTCATACCACACACTTCTAACATCTCAAGCAACTGAAGCAACCAGGCGTCTGACTTTGTCCTTGATGGGTCTTGCTGTCAGCTGGCTTCTCTGAGGAAGAAATTACATTAGTGAAAGTATTGCACACTGAAGATGAAACAAACCAGGAAGCATTTGTTTGCAGAAAAAAGATCATGCTTGCTGCAGGAAGAGTACAACATCTGGAAAATAACATCAGGAAATGATACAGCTAAGGATATTAGAATGCAGTG
>CM074439.1:33556559-33574059 GCA_037101425.1 Elopichthys bambusa | reverse complement strand
GCTAGCAACATGTTAATTCTTGCAATCAAAATGCTAAACATACAATCAACATTCCAAATTATGCTAGCAATGTGTTAAAACATGCTAGCAGTATGCTTATTCATGTTAGAAATGTATTAAACATGGTAACATCATGTTATCAAAATGTTAATGAAGCTAACGTGTTAAAACATGCTAGCAAAATGCAAATTCATATTAGCAACATGCTAGAATAATGTTACCAATGTGTTTAAAATGCTAGGATAATGGTAGCAACAAGCTAAAACATGTTCGGATAATGCTAGCAATGTGCTAAAACATGCTAGGAATTTGTTAGGAATGTGCTAGACATATTAGGATCATGCAAACAGCATGCTAAAACATACAATCAACATTCCAATTCATGCTAGCAATGTGCTAATTCATGCTAGCAACATGCTTAAACATGCAAAATGCAAATTCATGTTAGAATATGCTAGCAACATGAATGTTAATAATATCGTGTTTTGACTTTCTCTGAGTAAACCTTCAAACCTCAAGCTTTTCCAAGTTATTTTAAACTTCCACACCTGGCTTTGCCACGCCAACATCAAAGATTGTCATCATTTGATACTAAAATAACACTGGTCCCCAAAAGATTTAAATTTAATAGTCTTTACTACTATAAATTAATCTACTTATATGTAACATCCAAACTCAGGGTTAACTGAGAAAAAACATCCACAACTGATCATAATTTGATGGCACATATGCAATGTAAATCAACTTAATGTTAAAACATATTGAAGAGATATTTTTGAAGATATCAAATATTTTTCAGCATTCCGACAACACATTGAAATTCAAGTGCCGTTAACTCAAGTGGCAGATGCTTTCTTCCAGGAACTCTAGTATGTACTTGTTAAGCTCAGTAAATATACACATGCAAACAAAAATGTCACCCTCTGCAATGCACAAGAAAACCTTCAGCGTCTGCCTTCTCTAAAGGTCACTGTGTGTCCTGTTGACATCACGAGACTTCATCTACTGTTCAACCACCACACCAGCTCTTTAGATGTTCAAAGGGTGTTACAGACTGATTTCCTGAGAACCATCAGAGCAACTACTTTCCAGCCCCTCCAAATGAAAGCCTCAAACTGTCAATTTTGCAGTGATACACCTATGTGGTTTTGAGGGGTGCTGCACTTGGCAAAAGCAGGCTGCAAATATATTTGTATTGAGAATGGTGCCATGACTGACAAAGGCTCAATAGGCCGAAGTTCACATATTGAGCACAAAAGTCTATGCTGAGAAAAAGACCACACTTTATTCTGATGGCCCACTTTAGACATTCTGTTGACTATAAGTAGTAGAGTAAGTTGACTTGCAAAGTTACTTAAAGTTAGTAGAATATCTAAAGTGGACCATTGAAATAGTGTGTTATCAAAAATACCACTGTAAAAATTATTTTCATGATTTGTCATTAGAACATTTTCTCTTTTGTCAAATCAACTTAGATAATTCATGTGGTTCAGATAACATAATATTTTGAGTTTCTGTTCTGCCTTTATTGTATTAACTCAAATTTTGAGTCACTAACCAACAATTCTTTTTTACAGTGTGGTAAAGATGAAATTTGTATGCATTAGCTATGAATGGACGCCCAGTCTTTTTGTGCACTCTCAAGCGAGAATAAATATTAGGTCAAATTGTGAAATTTTATGGTATTGAACAAATGCATTTAAATAACTGCATAATTTAAAGCGAGACACTGCAGGTGAATAAGGTCACATTTTAATTCATAGATATCACTATTAACACTGTTAGTGTTCTGAAATAATATGTTTAAATATGCAAATTAGGTGTTATCTAATTAAATATGCACCAATTTGCATACATTTCCAGAACAGAAATCTAAAGATTAGATGAAGACAGGTTCAAAATTCTTGGTTGACATATTAGAGGTTTTTACACAGGTTTTCTCTTTCCATCATTCCATAAAACGATCATTTTTAGGAATAAAATGTTATATAAATCAGGCGAATTATAAAAACTGTAAAGTTTGGTGTATGTAAAGCTGCTGAAGTGGGGATTTATGACCCTCATTGTGAGAAAATCTCCTTTAGTTATAACTGAACTCTACAGATGCAATAAAATAAACACTTAAATGTGTATTTGGGATGTTTTTATTCCAAGATTACTGTTTTTATATTCTTAAAGGGAACCTATAATATTCTCCATTGTTGCAGCTCCTCGCTTCCCAGTCTGTCAGTAACGCTCTGTTTACTTCCTGTCTCTATGAAGCCCCTCCTTCTGAAAAGCACAATGTGCTCTGATTGGTTGGCTGGAGCAGTGTGTTGTGATTGGTGTTTGGGAAATGTCCCGCCCCTTACCATAACCGCCAGTTTCAACCAAGCGGCAACCTTTCGTTCTCTCTCTTGTATCCAACACTTAAGTGACTGCAATTCATCAACTGGTCACTAGAGACAGACTCCAAAAGGGAGTCAAGCCCATAGACCCCCATGTTAAAATGCCCAACTTTACAGCAGAAAAAAATATGTTTACATCCTGGTACAAAAAAGTGGTTTTGGTTTTGAGGGGGGTGAATTTTTTTATAACTCATCCGTTTAAATTATATTTAGTCTTAAAGTTTTACATAATTAAGGGCGTGGCCACTTGAGTGACCGGTAGCTGCCGCTGCTGTCACTACTAGCTTTTTGTCTGCTGTCTGTGTTGCCAAGTCTGCGGGAACTGGGCTACTGTTGCTGTGGGTTGTTTTCATGTCCGTGGGTTGAAGCGACCCCAAATAAGATGATATTTAGCCCCTGAAAAGTGCATTTTTACTGTGGAACCCTCCCTGAAACGCTAGTTTTGAGTAGCAATTGGGCGGGTTTTGTTGTGCAAACCTGGCAACCCTTGGAAAAAAGCATAATAGGACCCCTTAAAAACCTGAGAATAGGAAGAACACCTTGGGTTTTGCACTAGACCATGCGGCGTCCAGCACTGAACAGTGCAGCAGATGGTTTGTGGTGCATAGTTAATGCAAAACCTGAATAACATCTGAATTAAAGATTGCCTTGCTCTGATTGGTGAACACTGAGCATGTCAAATGTTTTCTTTAAAAGCTGCTAGAAGTACATGGCTGAGAGCCGTCGTGTATCTTCAGACATGTTTGATGAGCACAAATTCTTCTACATGACAGGAAGAGCTTCAGTCACTTACTGTGAGTTGAATTCAGGTGACAGATAGCACAATGTGAAAAGGCCATGCGGTCGAGTTGTTTTCATCGCTAGATGTGTCAAACTTAAAAATGTTTCCATTCTTGTTCATGCTAATGTGACCTGAAAAAACACACTGTAGACTGAATATGCCCTACAAATAACCATCTGTATAAAATAAATTACCAATGACATCTCAATTATCACGTGTTTTACCTTCTCAGATTTGAGAAAATTTGAGATTTTAAGAAAATGCACACAGTTTATCTCACGTGTCTCACCTGCTCAGATTTGCCACGTCTGTCATCAAAAGTCAAAGATCTCAATATAAACTCAAACATTTCTCATTAACAATCAAACAATCTGAACTGCTATCCACATTCGTTCTCTCATTCGTTTTTTATTCTTTTGTCATTTTTATTAGTTTTTTCTTAACATTTATATTAATATTTGAAATTGTATTATAATTTGTAAATATTGTAATAGTAGTGTTATTTCATTTAAATACTATTATTAATATTTTGACTTAATTTTAACTTTAGTAATTTTGTTATCTGCTTTGTCCGTCATTTTTATTCGTTTTTTTATATTTCTATTTAGCTTTTTATTATAGTTTTTAGTACTGTGTACTAGTAATTTTAGTATTTTTTATATTTATAATTTTTTTTGTATTTATATTTCACAATTTTTTAAAAATATTTTTAAAATCAGATTTGTTGTTTTACTTTCTGATTTGCAGTTTGTTTAGGTATTTTGAATTAACTTTTATTTTCATATTTATATTTTATTTCATTTTAGTTTTAGTAATTTTGTTATCTGCTTTTGTCATTTTTATTCGTTTTTCTTAATATATGTATTAATATTTCATATTTTATTATAATTTTAAAAATATGTTTAATATCAAATTATACTTTCTGATTTGCAATTTATTTTGCATTTGCACTTTCCGGTAGTGTTATTTTAGTATCATTTTAACACTATTATTAACTTTTATTTGTTATATTTTCAGTTTTCATTTTAATTTTAGTAATTTTTTTATCTGATTTTGTCATTTTTTTTATATGTTTTTCTTAAATTTAGCAATTATTTATTTTTATTTTAGTATTATTCATTTTATTTTCTTTTTCATTTGTATTTTTTTTAATATTTATATTTATCTTTAATTTGTTTTTATTTTAATTTCACTATTTATATTCAGTTATAGCTGCTTATTTTTTTACTAAGTTTAAGTTTTTCTTCATATTTTATTTCAATGAATTGCATTTGTTTAAATACTTACAAAAAAATTAATATTTTTAATAGTTTTAGTTAACACTAACAACACTGAGATAAATCTGACATTTACATGACATGAACCGTAAATAAGAAAAGTCTCTTAAAGCATCATTTGGTAAAAGGCTGTAGCCCGAGCAGATCCTTCCCTATATTTCACATGCTGTAATGATATGCAGAATTTTGTGCTTGTATTCATCACCCTCTGGGTATTCAATAATCTAATATTACAATTGGTCATGGCGAATGCTAATGATATTGATAGCAGATGGCAGCTGGTGAAGCTAAACCCACACCACCCCACTGTGCATTCATATTACTCTTTTGATGAGCAGGTGCTCCCGTACCACACACACTTCTACAGATTATTCATTTTTCGCCGCATGGACCGCAATATTCTTCGTTTCTTCCTAAATAAGTGATGTACGAGGTCTCTGGTTTGAATCTGTTCGGCACAAGTCGATAAACTGCAAATCACCATGCTTTTTTTAAGCCCTGTCGTATTGCTTTATTCGAATAAACTCTCTCTCGAAAGAGTTTCACATCAAACGATGAACTTGGAGAAGAAAAGCAAAGATAATGGAACACTTAATCATCTATGACAGCTTTGAGCTTAAAATGTTTATGATACATAAAGACAGACTATTAAGGCATGAGTGACTTCTCCTGATGACTAACAGATGGTATTAATGCTAATAGGAGCTGCATATAGGCAAGAGCACTGTCATTTTCTGCTTTCCATATGCAAGATGATCTGAATTTGGTCAAGCGTATACAGGAAAGACTGCATAATGGAGCGCTTTGAACAACATTTATGGATGGACATGCGCCTCTGTTTCCACAATGAGGCAACCATCATTGAGTTTTTGACATTTTATTGTTCTTCTCCGAGCGTGGAGAAGGTATATCAAGTAAAATGAGTTCAGCATAAACGAGCATTGATTTCCCATGCTGGTTGAATATTAAATATTGCTCGGATAATAAAGGATCATTAATGAGTTGTGCTGGATGAAGCACGTGCGTTTGGTTTTTTGTGTGAATCATGGGGTGGAGAAGTCAATGACAGCATGTTTCCTCCGCTAACAGGATTACAGCACAATAATGCGACTTCATATCTTTGTGTTTCATGCTTTCGGTCTGTCTTTGTATCTTTGCTGCTGCTGTTGCTGTTGTTTTTGTGTTGGATTGGAACGGCAGATATGGGCGAGCTGAACTGGCATGTGTTTGTGTCTAAATGCATGTTTTTAAAAAGGAATATAGTTCCAAAACTGAATATACCTCCAAGGCTACGTTCACACTGCAGGTAAATGATTTTTTTACGAGTCATGTGACTCATATCTGTTTTCCCCATGACAGTGTGAACAGTACAAACCACATGGGATCTGATCTTTTCGATTCCGATTTGTGCCACTTCCATATGTGGGACTAAATCCGATACAGGTCAGATGTTTTGTAACAGTCGTATCGGAATTAATGCGATTTCTGCGTCACATTTCTGCGCTCATGGGAGTCTATTAGAAGATTTTACATACCCAAGACAGTTGCGAAAGGTAGTCAGTGATGTGTCAGAACTCGACAGCTCTATAATACAAGCAAAACATGAGGGCTCGTATCATAAAAGTCTCTTTTTTTCACATCGTCTTTATTTTTCATATTGCCTGCGCATAATTTGTCTGGCTTCTGCGGCAGATCACACTATAAATAAACGCGTTTACTTCCGTATGACAGCGCGCTGTGTGTGTTGCCAAGTTCGTGATTTTCCTGCAGAATCGGGTTACTTTTTCCACTGTTGCCGCGGGTTGTTTTGCAACGCGATTTTTACCGGGATCCCCCACAGAACGCGATTGGTCTAGTTTTGGACTAGTTTTGAGAAGCTAGATTTTGTGGTAAAAACCCGGCAAACCCGTTTGTACCGTTCTTTTGCGCATGCAGTTCGGTTCACAACCATGATCTGCTAACACTGGAAATCTGATATTGGCCACATTTAAAACAACAATGTGAACAGCTATACAAAAAAATCTGATCTGAGCGAAAATCGGAATTGAGCATTAAGTGTGAACGTAGCCAAAATATCCTGTTCACACAGCAACTTCCAGGGCCCTATTTTAACGATTGAAGCGCATGGTCTAAAGCGCACGGCACAAGTGTCTGAATCCTCTTTTGCTAGTTTAACGACGGGAAAAATGGCCGGCGTGCCCAGCGTACTGTCTAAAAGAGTTGCACTTAGCCTCTCTATCTAGTGTTTTGGGCGTAACGTGCAATAAACCAATCAGAGTGTCATTTCCCATTCCCTTTAAAAGCCAGTTGCACTCGTGCCATAGCGGATTCGCAATTTACATGGCAAGGAATGCAAGGAAACGGATCTGCTCGAGCGCGAGGTTAAAGTGCTCATCTACGGGACAAGCCGGATTCCACCAAAACATTTTTATCTTTATGCACACAATAATAATCTTTTACATTGTAATCCTTTTGTTTTTAATATTTGGCATGTTTTTTGTGCTGCTGCGTGCCCGTGTGTTTAAAAAGCAGAGTGTACGCGCGTTGTGCACAGGCATATAGGCGCATATTACTAACACACTCTCTCTAAATAACAAAAAAATAATAATACTGCACCATTGACTTTAGAGCAGGTTTTTGTTGGTCAATGGCGCAGTTGTTTTCAGTCCCCTCAAAATAGCAACACGCCAACAATGCGCCTGAACACACCTCGTTTCCAGACCAGCACGCCCATGGGCGAACAGATGGGCACTAATGCATTTGCTATTTAAACAACGTGGTGCAGGACGTGAAAATGATAACTGCGTTATCTAGCAAAAAACATTTGCGTCGCACCTGACGAACTCTTACCATAGCGAATATCAAAGATGGTGACGTTCAATCGAGCCGCGAGATCATCCATTAAATCTTCATTATTCGAACACGCTAGACGGACATATATATATATATATATATATATATATATGACTGCTGCGCTCGCGTCTTTTACAGCATCTCGCACATGACACAGCGTTCTTAAAAAAAGTGCGTCCATCCATCATAAAAGTAATTCATACGGCTCCAGTGGGTTAATAAATGCCTTCTGAGGCGTAGCGATGGGTTTTTGTAAGAGAAATTCATATTTATAAAACTTTATAAACTATAATCACTGGCTTTCGGCAATGGCCGTACATGTGTTCGTGAGTAGGCCTATCTAAAAAGCAGCTCATACATTCTGATACACTTCTCATTTTGTTTTTGATGAAAGAAAACGTCATAGTGGTTTGGACCAAATGACTAAATGTTCATTTTAAAGTGAACTATCCAGGAAACCTGTCAGGAAACAATCCTAAAATGTCATTTTGTGCCACGAAAATAATGTTTCACTGTTAACTTATGATTACTGTTCAACTTTCTCATCATATGGCATCGTCAGCAAGAGATGGCCACTAGACTGATAAACCTCAGACATAATAACACAGCTTCCTGCCCATTACAGCAATAATGGATTGCTTACTATCTATAGACCGCTGTAATTTTCTATGATCTTCATAATATCAGCTTTTAAATGAGCTTTTATGACTCCGTTCTGCTGCTTTTCATAGTTTTAACACTGTTTACTTCCTAGCAAAGTTTTGTTTGTTTATATTGTGTTTTCCTCAGATTTATTTGTGATTTATGGTGTTGTTGTAATTAGACTGAAGATTGCACTGGTGGTTTATGGAAGGAATCACTTTATGTCCTATTATAAATCAGACACATTTATGAAGCGCTCTCAATTAACTACAGACCTCTGTATTAGTGAAAAGCACGTTTTGATGTGCCTTGGTGAGATACAAGCCTCAATCTGAGCTCATCTCGCAAATAAAAGCTAGCCGATAGACTGGATGTTAAAGCATCTAAACATTTCTACACAAATGCAATAAGAAAACACTGTTGAGATGGAATTGTTGCACTTTTTGTCCTATATCACAAGTGATCAATGTGCTTTTTGTACGCAAACACTAAACAGTTATGCGACAATCAATAATGTATATGTATTGCCAACAAAATCTCTATTACATGCATTTTAAAGTTGGATTATCTGTTTTGAATTTTACAGGTCTTGCTCTTTTTGAACATATGAATATTTATGTGGATGCAAACAGAGTATGTTAAAGGGTTAGTTCACCCAAAAATGAAATTTCTGTCATTAATTACTCACCCTCACACCTGTAAGACCTTCGTTCATCTTCAGAACACAAATTAAGATATTTTTGATGAAATCTGATGGCTCAGTGAGGCCTCCATTGACAGCGAGATAATTAACACTTTCAGATGCTCAGTAAGCTACTAAAGACGTATTTAAAACAGTTCATGTGACTACAGTGGTTCAACCTTAATGTTATGAAGTGATGAGAATACTTTTTGTGCGCCAAAAAAAACCTAAATAACGACTTTATTCAACAATATCTAGTGATGGTTGATTTCAAAACACTGCTTCATGAAGCGTCGAAGCTTTACAAATCTTTTGTTTCGAATCAGTGGTTCGGAGCGCGTATCAAACTGCCAAAGTCACGTGATTTCAGTAAACGAGGCTTCATCACGTCATAAGTGTTTCGAAACATTTCAAAATTTCAACGGTTCATGTGACTTTGGCAGTTTGATACGCGCTCCGAACCACTGATTCGAAACAAAAGATTCGTAAAGCTTCATAAAGCAGTGTTTTGAAATCACCCATCACTAGATATTGTTGAATAAAGTCGTTATTTTGTGTTTTTGGCGCACAAAAAGTATTCTCATTAAGGTTGAACCACTGTAGTCACATGAACTGTTTTAAATACGTCTTTAGTAGCTTACTGAGCATCTGAAAGTGTTAATTATCTCGCTGTCAATGCAGGCCTCACTGAACCATCGGATTTTATCAAAAATATCTTAATTTGTGTTCTGAAGATGAATGAAGGTCTTACAGGTGTGAGGGTGAGTAATTAATGACAGAAATTTCATTTTTGGGTGAACTAACCCTTTAACTACCACCAAATCGTGTTCATTTAACCACCACAAAAAACACCGGTGGGTTAAATGATGAAAACCTGAAATCCTGAATCATCTCCCAAACTGGATTTGAAAGACTAAAATCGGTCCTGTTGGTTTGTGATGGGCTTGGCGTTCAGTCGATGACTTGTGCTGGTGGAAAAGAACAGAGAGACAGCCTGACATCAGAAATCTGCCGTTTCCTCATTTCCCGCGTGTGACGGAGAAGCGCGTCTTTCTCTCTCTCCCTCATCGTACCTTCCAGCACACATCTCTGGAACCTGATGCTCCGCGTTCCTCCATTAATCCCCCTCTGTCGGATCCCGGCCAGGTAATTACTGTTTAAAAATATTTCAGCCCATTCTTTTGCCTGCAGAGGAAAAACGGGAACAAAGACAACACAGTTATAAACAACGACAAAGGCCTGCTTTAAATTCACTCGTCTTTCTTCCCTGGAATTGGTGGCTTTGTTTGCACAATGTACAAGGTGTCTGAAACAGAAATCTTTGGCTATTTCATATTCAAATGTGGCAGTCACGCTCTAGTTTTCTACGCACAGAAGTTAGGTCTGTTTCATTGTGATGAGGCAAGAGCGCACACGTGCCGCCTTCCAAACAGACTCGCTCTATTAGTGAGTTCAAACAAAGCCGGAAAAAGCTCACATATCCGTTTTTAACTCCAGGAGATGTGTCTCTAACCCCACAAAAACACGCATGGCACTTTCCACGCACACGCTACAGTTTGGTGTCCTGTTACCTTCATCAAAGCTTATGATGCACATAACATTAACATAGCATGAAAAAGAACAAGTTAAATAATCATCCCGCCTTAGAGGTCTTGACCTTCTGGATTATATCACACAATTAAAATCATACAACTCTTGAAAAACATAATATTATACAAAAAAAAAAAACCCATAATATTTAGCTCAAGTTTCACATTGTGCACACCCTGTTACAAATACTTAAGTTATTGAATAATAATAGTAATAAATTATATATGAAATATAAAAAAAATAATACTGTAGTGAGAAAATTGACATCTTCATCCTTTATTTAATTAATATTTTGTAATCATACTGCGTAGTTGTGCTTGGAGTCAGATGTTTTATTTGTGATAACAATGCAATGAAACATGACAAATTGTGTCGACATACAAAGAAATTATGAACAAGAGAGAATCAATGAAATATTAATAACTGATTATGTTGGAGTCAATGTAGGCCTAATGCTTTTTCCTGTCAGCTTTTTGTTTTTCTATCCATTTTTTTTTTTTTTTTTTTTGTATGGTAAAATAAAAACCTGTAGCTGTAATTTGCCTTTTATGCCAAATAATTTTGTCAGATAAATACCTTAGCCAAGTTTAGTGTTTTGTTCTTCCATCATACTTAAAAAATATATTTTCCTCATATTTTGATGGTTTAATTGAACTTGTAGGGTCATTAAAAACAAATATCTCCTCTGGAAATCACTTTTTTGCCCACTACAAATTAATAAATATATAATAAAAATATAATAATAAATGTGTTTTTGTTACGGGTGTAAAGATATTAAAACCTAACCGGAAAAAACACGATACTGTCATGGTGTTCCGAACACGCCCCGCCCAGCCCTGGCCCATTGGACCTACATGACGAATACAACGTTAACCACCAATAATCGCAATAAGCTCCGCGTTTTATTAATTTCCATAAGAAACAAAACTGTCATCTTTCAAATTCTGTCCATTTTATCACGAAATTTAAACAAAAAATGCCGTTTTGTCGCTCTTTAATGTGGTGTGACAGATCACTGTACAGGCGCCTCAGTTCAACTGGACGTGCGGTGAACGCGATCATCTCTTCCTCTTTAATACTACATAATAAACATGAATAAACATCTGAAGGTATGTTGAAAGATACAGTACAACTTACTGAAACGTATAATAACGTGTAATCGCTCAACCAGTGTTTCAACAGCGGAAAGATGTCGATAAA
Organism: Elopichthys bambusa; assembly: GCA_037101425.1. Classification (NCBI taxonomy): domain Eukaryota; kingdom Metazoa; phylum Chordata; class Actinopteri; order Cypriniformes; family Xenocyprididae; genus Elopichthys; species Elopichthys bambusa. The sequence goes on along the minus strand of CM074439.1, from coordinate 33,562,647 downwards.
ACAGCTTGTAAACACTGTCAGGTGACGTAGCATTTACCTCAGGCGATTCCTACGCCCCATGACACTTTTCGCGAATTATGGGTGTAACTTCCGTTAAGCTGTAAACAGTCAGTGAAAGGCTCGCTCCATGAACGCAATAATACGTTTCTTCAAAAAAAACGGGGTACAATGAGATGACATTATTCTACTCACCCTTCAACCAACGAACATTAAAAAGGCATTAAAAAGTGTAAAAGCATCAACAAGGTACTTTCAACTGGCCATGAAAAAGCGCGATTCTTTCCACAGCAATAACGGACGGGTTAAATATATGTTGCCTTAATAAAAAATATTCATGAACTTAAGCATTGCGTGATACTATTTCAAAGTGATTTCCATCATTTTTACAGATAATAAACTGTATTTAACTGTGAAAACAAACCTGGAAAGAGACGTGAGGATTTGAGGAGAAAAACGAGAGATTCTTCGTGCATTCAAGTGAATTATTAATGGGATATATCGTAAATTATATTACAGAATAGAACAGAAATGTGCAGTATATGTTGTCCTTTTTCATACTATTACAGCGATATGCAAAGGGACAAAAGAAAATAATTGCGGGGATAGAAAGCAGCGACTGAAAAGAGATATTCTTGTTATGACATGTTGCGTTACGTTATCCTCATGATGTCTGAAAATAAAACATGAAAGAAAAATTGACAGCTCATTCAGTCAAACTGACGGATAAGATTTATTTGTAGGGCAACCATATGATTTGAAACGATTATTTCAGTCTTTTTTTAAATGGAAGTTCTCCAAACCGGAAGTGCAACCCATAATTCGAAACGCAGTAGGCTAGTCAGGAATAAGGTGGATAGAGGGTATACACGTGACGTCACCGCCGGCCGTTATGACTGCGGTTACGCCCACTGAGTGGCAAAATGGCAGCATTGGTTTTCACCGCGAATGCCGCGAAAAACACAAAACAAAAACGGGAAAGAGCAAATACAAATAGCTTTGTCACAAAATCTAAAGTATAGTTTCACAGACTGCAATTCACAGAAACAACTGGACTCCAGAGAAACATGGATTTGCAGTTATCATTTTGTGTCGAAACGATGGATTTTGAGGTAAAATCATACTTTATATATTGTATTGTTATATATTGTGATGACAACTCATCAGTTAAATATTTACCATCTTATATTCTGCATTATTGGGTGTTTTTAAACAAACACTATACAAGTTTTAGGGCCATATGACGATATATATAACATTGATATAAGTGATCACTCCGATTTAGACCTACCTATATTGTAGTTATATAAAGCGTCGAAATCAGGCACATATAGATGTCAATAAACACGATTCCTGGCTGCATGTCAACATCCATGGATGTTATAAGGAACACTTTCGAGCCAAACCTTTAGTGTAATCGTTTGTTTTACTTGCGTTTTCCACTATTAAATCCAGTCATGCAGCACTGAGGGAGCGCGTTCTGGCGGGAAAGTGACGTCAACGCACACCCTCTATATTAGCCTATATATTATATTGTTAGTGATGTCTTGATTATATAATGTATGTTTAAATAAATCTGTCATGAAAATGACAGCCACTGTGTAAATGATTATAGACTTCAACAACGAACTGAGTAAAAACATAATTTTTATAATTAGATTTAGAAGTTAATGCAAAACGGTCTTATGTACAGTTTACAAGTTTGCATACAATTTGTTATTTTGAGTGTTGATTATTATATCTAAAAACAAATAGCTACTGAATTTATCCCTATATAGTTTACAGCATTAGCACATATATTTTTTTATCCTTAATTATAATTGAATTAATTTAATGACAGACACAGTTTGTTTACTGTTTAATTAAAAGGAAAAAAAAAAGCAATTTTGTTTAGTTTTCTCTCTCTGCTGTACCGAACTGAACCATGACTTCAAAACCGAGGTACGTACCGAACCGTCCGTTTTGTGTATCGATACACCCCTAGTGTTTTGCAATTATAAATGTAGTATTAATTTGTTTTAAATGACAACATTAAGCAGCTCCTTATATCCAATTCGAAAAAATATAATAATAATAATAATATTATTTTGTTCCCGTTTTTTCCACAGAGTGACATATATTCACCCATCACACTCTTGGCCTTTCTTTTCATCCTCTTCTCTCTCTCTCTCTCTCTGAGAATCATTTATCCGTGGACTCTAATAGCAGTCACACAAAAGGTCTTCTGTTGGACGCGGTCTCTCGGTCGATGAAGATAAATGTAGGTGACATGGAATAATAAAGGGCTAGGGTGAAGGCCGTACCAGCAGTGTAGTGTAAGAACTGCCTCAAATGTGATTAGTGTAATTAGGACCTTATGACCTGTTGTGCCACGACATAAAATCAGATGACCGTTTGATATGAACTTACTCCACTTTGACTGCAGATCACAGATTATGTTTGGTACGGATCTTCAAAAGCAGTTTATTCTATTTCAGGCAATCAAATGTACACTTATGATATAGTAATTGTGTTAATTTCTTTGATTAGAGACTTTAATATGCTATTTTGTTCCATTATTTGTAATATTTAAATCAGCTAAAAGGTACCAAAGCAGCCGTGGCTAGATTTAAATGCTAATAATTTCATTTGTAATTAATTGGATTTGAATGTAGCAATGCTTCTGTTGACGAGCTCTTTTCTTTAGCTGTCTTAAAGGTTCGATTGTGGGCTTTTCATCTCGCTCGAAACACCCACTCACACCGTAAACCTGCCAAGATTCATGCAAATCTCCATAATCAGTTGAATCATATCAAGTCATTGTTATTTATTCATTATACACTGTCCATTAAGTTGAAGTTAACTTCAAAGTTTCCTCCACATCACAATACGCAATGCAGTGTGTCAAGACATTCAGAGTTGTGGTGACCAACATGATATTGCTTGTATTTTGTAGATGGCGTCTTATTGCTGAGTGATCGTTCCGCTCATTTGAGCGCGCCCGGCTTGTGTCAGCGACCCTGACGGTTAATGCTCAGCAGCTCAGGTGTGCTGATGCTGACAGGTAGTGTTCACGCCGCAGCGCACGCTCAGGGGAAATCAAGCTCGCGCTCCAAATGAGTCTGTTTACTGCACGAGGGAAAACAAACAGGCCGCGTGCTCATCAGCATCACAGTTATAGGACGTACAAACAGGCCCTACTTTTACAACTACAGCAGCAGCGTTTAATGCATACTAATCATGCACCGTTTCACCGCCAACTTCTGACGAGTCTGTAGAAATACGAGATAAAAAGGCGCAGGCAGGTTGATGCAATGCTCAGACACATGATGCATTAACTATTGTTTACATTGGGTGGCTATTTTAAAAATGTATAGTTTCTATGTAAGTGGGTCACATGCATGATGACTTTTTCGATATGGAAAATACGGAAAGAAAATGTCAATGCCAATGTCAGCTTTTTGTTTTTCTATGCATTTTCTGCATGGTAAAATCAAAACTTGTGGCTGTAGTCAAATAATTTTGTCGGACAAATACCTTAATTAGTCTTTTGTTCTTCCATTATATTTAAAATGATTAAAAATGTTTTTCGCATATTTTGATGGTTTAATTGAACTTGTAGGGTCATTAAAAACAAATATCACTTTTGCACACTACAAATTAATACATATATAATCATAATATAATAATAAATGTGTGCGTGTATATATATTAAATGACAACATTTTCTGAAGGTTACAAAGTTTTTTCCATTAAAAAAAAAAAAAGTTTTTTCAATACGGAAAGAAATATTATTATTATACAGAAATTTAATAATAAACAAAGAACAAAGTAAAAGACATAAGGTCGACAACAACAACAACAAAGAGTGAAAATTCAGACATCAACATGGAGAATAAAAAAAAAAAGAAAGAAATAAAATAAAAATACTGTTTTTGTTTGTTGGTATCAGCAATTTATTGTTTTTAAAATTGCATTGTTTTTATAGTTGCAGAAATATATGCAAAATGCAATTTTGAATACTAAAATGTATGTGTGTGTGTGTGTGTGTGTGCATATATATATATATATATTCATTAAATACATTTTTAGTATTCCAAATAATTTAAGAACATTTTGTCTGAAAAGGCAATTGAGGGTTTCATTAAACCTAAACTTTCTAAACTGTTATATACCAACACTGTTTTGTATTCTATATCTATTTCTACAAATATTAATCATGAATATTGATGAGTTTTCAGCAGCAGAACTAGTTAAACAAGACTAGTTTACACCCATCAGAAATCACTCTGCATAACTTCAGAGAGGTTTAACACCTAAGCAAAGGCGAAAATACAGCATAGCAAATGACATTGTCTACCAGATTTCTCACAACACCCGCAAACACACATATTAATAAGCTCATAATTATATTACGCTTCTCTAAATCAAGTCCCTCAAGCTGTTAGTTGAACAGAGAATATGTTAAACACGTTTAAAGCCGGGACAGAAAGAAAGACTAACTGATGCTCCAAAAGATGGAATAATGTCGACTGAATCTTTTATAATACATCACGGTTACCTGGTTATGTTTTGAATCGCATAGTCCAGTATTACTATCAACACTTATTACTCATTTGACTTGGATTGAAGTGTGACAATGCTGTTTAAATATTTATTCTTGCACAATGTACACAAACTTTTTACAGTTGCAAACGCAGCCTGTGTTGACCTTTAACCTCAGAAAGTTCTGCATGTGCAGGAAGTTTGTGTCTTTTCCTCGGGGCAATAACACATCATTCCCCTCTCAGTGTGAGCACTTAAAACAAACTTAAAACATGGAAATGACTTATTGCACCTCGAGGGTACATATCTAGCTTTGTGTACACCCACATAAATGAAACAGAGTTAGCCAAATTGCTCACTACTCCATTTCAACTTTAAAACTTTTGGCGGCACTATTGACAATTACTGTAACATTGTTCCTCTCAGCTTCCACCAGAGTTTGGAAACGCAAATACCTTTTTGATGTTTTTGCTTACTTCAGTAACTCGTTTGTGACAATAGGGGGTGCTGGAATTCTTCTGGATGTCATCTATCCCAAGATATATCCCACTTTTCCATGTCAGACGGAAAGCAAACTTTTCAAGCACTTGCCTGAGAAATAATGTAAGAGAAGAGAGGAAAATAAAGAATACAGAGGACAAATCAAACATTTAACCCAACCGCTGGGTTAAAACAACCCAATTGCGAGGTTTGTCCATTTTTAACCCAGCATATTTTTTTTTTAGTGTACCTTAGCCAAGTTTAATGTTTTGTTCTTCCTTCATATTTAAAAAAAATATTTTCCTGGTTTAATCGAACTAAAAGTTGGTTGGAAATGGACAAACCCAGCGTTTGGGTTAAATGTTTGCCCCGATGTGCTGGGTAGTTTTTTTTTAACCCAAATATTGTGTAAAAATTACTGTATTGTTGCTTAAAATGAACCCAGATATGTTGTAAATTAACATTAATATGTTTAATAAATGAACATTTATGAAGTTAAACATTTATTAAATTACTTATTAATAAATGTTCACCTTTTGATATTTCTTGTTCGTATGTGTGATTTTTAATTTCCAACATATTTTGGGTTCATTTTATAGTCATTTTTAAACAATAGTTGGGCAAACATTTAACCCAACTGCTGGGTTAAAACAACCCAACTTGGGTTGTTTTTAACCCAGCATTTTTTTTTTTTAAAGAGTGCAGGGTTATTAAAAACGAATACTTTTGCCTGCTATAAACTGCTGTCTTTTATAAAACAATCCATTTCTTTGACTAAAAAATATATTATTTACAATTATCTTCTTAATGAGGATTTAACTATTAACACTGTCCCACAAATCAGTATCCCCCCCCCCCCCAAAAAAAAACTGACGTCGCTCATGAATGATTGAAAAAGAACACATTTCCTCTTGTTTACCCATATACACATATGTATAAAATATCATTTATTCTAATAGGGTCTATAAATCAAAAGTATTGTCAGCGAATGAGAGATAAGTGAGGTTATTGTGCGACGGGGCCAGCTGGTGGTAATAATTTAATGAAGTTTTACAGGCGCTATAAAGGCAGGAAGCAGATGTGGCAT
>CM074439.1:33521559-33554059 GCA_037101425.1 Elopichthys bambusa | reverse complement strand
TGAGTCCCCTTTTTGTGTTTTGAGGTTAAGGAGTAATTAATCACAACATTTTTGACACTAAACATTACATAAAAATAAAAAGGCTGACAAGTTGTTTTACATAATCAAGTGTGCCGCTCTCACCTGCGCTGACTCCGCCGAAAGGGCCCCGCCGAACCCTCGTCATTACACCCAACAATAACACAGGTGTGTGAAAAATGGAAAACTGGCAGCGGTATGAATTATTAATGTCAAACTTAAGTATTAGAACAGGAAATCAACCAACTTACCTGGCACGATTAAAATGCAAAACACCTCTTTTTTTCCCCCCACAAAACGGGAAAGTATAATTACGGCCCGCTATTCTGGAACACGTTATCTTGTGCTTTTTCTAAAGCTCGGAGCACCTGCTTACTTTGTTTATACTCCTGTATTCTCTCATATTAATAAGAGGCTGCTCGCACGTCCTCCTACAGCTCTGCACAAACACGATGAGAACTCGTCAAGCCTTGTCATAATCTGAATTACAAATACTTTGTATGGCTGCTAAACTATAAGTTAAGTGGGGAGATACACGTCGCCAACATGTGGGTGTTTTGAAGTCAGAGAGGGGAAAGCCATATTTATCCGCCCTTTGGAAAAAAGTGGAGCCGAGTAAACAAATCAATTTTCACTACATGTTAATTGTTTCGAGCATCGTATTATCTTGGTGCCACATTGCTAGCCTGTGTTTCGCGTGCAAATCGCGGATCGGTTTCAAACAGGTGCTGACCAATAGCGGAGCCCCGCTCCTAAAGGATGCCGGGAAACAGCTAGAGCCGCCTCCAACGTGGGACCGGCGTTTTTGGCAAGTCAAACTTTATCAGCGCAAACACGCAGAGATGAAAACAAACACATCCCGGCTTGCTAATTACGGACGCATTGGAGTCTCGGCGCCTCATCATCGCCGGGCTAGCATGAGGCCTTCCTCTTGGCCCGCTTCCTCGGACAACCTGGCCGTCCGTACCAAGCCTTTTCCACTAGATATCGTCGGTGGCCTGTCTGTGATTTTTTTTCAAACCCATTATTTCACATGCAAAGTTATAAATTACTGGACTGACACCAGGCTGGTATCTCGCAGGCCATGTGGCCTGAACTAACGCCAAATCCTGCACCACTAATTTTACTAATTGCCCGGGCGCAGCCAACACTTTTCATTGGTCCATAGCCGGCCATGTCACAGGAAGCTAATGAGGACTAAATAATGCATGTGAACCTCTCTAATTGCTCCATTTCTCATTGTAGTTACCATTTCTGTAATAAGAGAATGGGTGCCAAAATGTTTACGGTATAATTATTTTGGATAGAAATATCAATGTATTCAGTGCAGTTCCAAAAATAATAAACCTTTAGAGCAAAAACATTAGAAAGTATTTATTCAGATGACTGCTCAATTCATGACGTATCATCTTGATCTAAATAGCATACTTTATTATTATTGTAGGATACCCAGCTTATTGTGGCCTTTGAGCAAAAAAAATCATCTTTTATATTCAAATTTGATCACAATTCATATTGAATATAATATACATTTCTCTTTTATATACACTATAAAACTATAGGTTGTTTATTGGCATTGATGGATCCATGAAGAACATCTTTTTATCCCACAAAAGGTTCTTTATAGTGGGGAAAAAGAAAAAAAAAAAAATCACTGAAAGGATCTTTATTTTCAAGACTGTATTCATTTCCTTTGTGTCTACGCTTGTGGCTGTACAGAATAAAATACTACAAACTAAAAAATGCTGGGTTAAAAACAACCCAAGTTGGGTTGAAAATGGACAAACCCAGCGGTTGGGTTAAATGTTTGCTCAACATGCTTTTAACTCAACTTTTGTTTAAAAATGACTATATGTCTGGCTTAAAATGAACCCAAAATAGGTTAGAAATTAAAAATCAGACATATAATTACTAAAGGCAACAATAATAATCAAAAGATGAATTTTTGCGCTCTAAAAACTACCCAAGTTGGGTTAAAACAATGGACAAACACAGCGATTGGGTTGTTTTGACCCAGCAAATGTTTGCCCAGTGTGCTTTTAACCCAACTTTTGTTTAAAAATGAACCAATAATGAAGGAATAATAATGATCAAAAGGTGAACATTTACGCTAAAAAAAAAAAAACATTTTCTAGTGTACCTTAACCAAGTTTAGTGTTTTCTTCTTCCCTCATATTTTAAAAATATAAAAATATTTTCCTCACATTTTGATGGTTTAATCGAACATGTACACTCTAAAAGTTGGGTTGAAAATAGACAAAACCAGTGATTGGGTTGTTTTGACCCAGCCGTTGGGTTAAATGTTTGCCCAATATGCTGGGTAGTTTTATTTAACTCAACTATTGTTTAAAAATGACTGTATGACTGGATTAAAATGAACGCAAAATATGTTGGAAATTAAAAATCAGACACATAATTACTAGAGGCGACAATAATAATCAAAATGTGAACATTTATTAATAAAAACGTTTACTGTTTAATTTTTATTCATTAAATTTATTCATAAATGTTCATTCATTAAACATATTAATGTTAATTTCCAACATATTCTGGGTTCATTTTAAGCAACAATACAGTAATTCCTAAACAATATTTGAGTTAAATAAAACTACCCAGCAGGTTGAGCAAACATTTAACCCAACCGCTGGGTTTGTCCATTTTCAACCCAACTTGGGTAGTTTTTAACCCAGCATTTTTTAATGATTGTATACCATACTACTATTTCTACAGTATGTATACTGTTTATATTATGCTAATTGTATGCTGGAATACCTCAAATACTAGACATTTTTCATTAAAAATAGCCATTTTCATTTCTGAGATAACTGGATGTTACTCACGGAATTTAAAAATGCAAGTAACGAGGTCATGTGACAGCAATGTAGCACAATGCAGTTTAAAATGTTTATCTAATGCATAGATAATTAAGTAGTATACAGTACATACTGTACAGGAAGTGTTCCATTCCAAATGTCGCTTCTCTCTGTAGATATTCCAGCAGATGTCACCTGGGGCTGGAGTGTGTGTGTGTGTGTGTGTGTGTGTGTGTGTGTGTGTGAGATGTTCCTGCTCTGGCCAGCTTCCCGTTCACACACATCAGCCACCGTTTCACTCACCGCATCTTCAGGCAACCTGTAATTTAGCAGTAAATTTAATCATCCAAATAGCTAAATATTTTATGTTATTAAAGCACAACTGAAAAGAACGCTATTATTTATTTACATGGCAGATCTTCACTCCAGCATCAGGTGGGCTGCTGGGTCCGGTTCATCTACGGCATGTTCTGAATTATTGACCAATAATCTGTCTTAATTCACATCTCCACAGGACGGGCGTTCCTTTGATAAATGTGACAAAAATGCCTAGTTTACCATATGGTGAAGAGAGAAAGAGAGAGAGAGAAAAGTGTGTATCTGTGGCAAGAGGGGGTGGGGGAAGGGTGGAAGGTATGGTAAAATATGATTAAATAAATTATGATGAAAGACAAAACAGGGTTTAGGTTGAGAACATTCGCCATGCTAAAGAATTCAGATGACAGAACTGTCAATCAAAGCTCACAGCGGGAAGAGCGTTAAGACCAGAGTCTGTGTTCCTGCCACCGCTGCGCTTCCTTCAACAACCATCCAAGATTTCTAAAGGCATAAATCCCATCTTCTTTTCATTCTGAGATATTAGATAAAATATATTAAAAAATCAACAGCACAAAATAGGTATATCATAAATTTGCCATAATAATTTTAATTGATATTTAATATATATATGTGTGTGTGTGTGTGAACTTTTCCCAAATTGTGTTGCAAAAACAACTGAATTTTAAACCAAATTGTATTTAGTTTTTAGTTAAACCTGTGCAAAAATATGAATATATATATATATATATATATAATTCTATACAAAAAATATATTCTATATTATATATATGTGTGTGTGCGTGTGTGTTTGTTTAGATTCTTTTTTGTTTTCAGCTAAACCTGTTCCAAAACTTGTTCCATTTTTAAACATAAAATTATTAAAAAACGATTAATCCTAAAAACATACACAGAAAAAACATTCAATAATATGTGATGTGATCTGTGAAAACTCATCACATTGTGAAATTTTACCTATCGCATGTTTCAATACCTTTCCAAATCTGTTCTTAGTTCTTTCATAGCTTGTCTGTAACAAAAGTTATGGTTATCTGAAGTCGGCTGATCGCTCTGATTTGACCAGATGAACCCAATTTTAAAAAAAAAGAGAGATTCGACCTATTTTTTTACTTTACTGAAAACGTTCCATCGTGACACCCGACGGGTTCACGATGATCACATCACATATATATGTATGTATGTATATATCTACTGTGTGTATACTGTATAAATACAAATTTTATGTATTAAAATTTGAACCGTTTTGGAACATATTAGAACAGGTTTAGCTGAAAACAAAAAAATCTAAACAAAATATGTTTTATTTTAATTATAAAACACATGTTCCATTTGTAAACATAAAAAACCTATTAATCCTAAACATGTACACAGAAAAAAAACATACAAGCATAATATATAATATATGGAACAGTTTTAGAACAGGTTTACCCAGCATGTGTGTGTGCATGTTTTGTTTAGATTTTTTTTCAGTTTTTAGCTAAACCTGTTCTAAAACAAAAAAATCTAAACAAAACATGCACACACACATGCTGTTCCAAACTGTTCCATATATTATATATTATGCTTGTATGTTTTTTTTCTGTGTACATGTTTAGGATTAATAGGTTTTTTATGTATACAAATGGAACATGTTTTGGAACCACTTTGAAACAGGTTAACTTGTAAGATAGGTATACGTAGTACATAGTATATATGTACTATATATAGTACTATGTATATAGTGTACTATATATATATAGTTGTATACTATACTTTCTACAAAACATGTTTTGTTTAGATTTTTTCAGTTTTCAGCTAAACCTGTTCCAAAACTCGTTCCATTTTTAAACATAAAATTATTAAAAAACGATTAATCCTAAAAACATACACAGAAAAAACATTCAATAATATGTGATGTGATCTGTGAAAACTCATCACATTGTGAAATTTTACCTATCGCATGTTTCAATACCTTTCCAAATCTGTTCTTAGTTCTTTCATAGCTTGTCTGTAACAAAAGTTATGGTTATCTGAAGGCGTCTGATCGCTCTGATTTGACCAGATGAACCCAATTTTGACAAAAAAAAAAATAGAGATTCGCTTTGAAACAGGTTTACTTGTAAGATAGGTATACGTAGTACATAGTACATATGTACTATATATAGTACTATATGTACTATGTATATAGTGTACTATATATATATAGTTGTATACTATACTTTCTACAAAACATGTTTTGTTTAGATTTTTTTTCAGTTTTTAGCTAAACCTGTTCTAAAACTGTTCCTAAACCTGTTATATATAAATGTTTAATCCTTAACATATATACGTGAAAAAGACATTCAATAGTGGACTGAAAATGTAATAAATTGGAGCATGCTGTGCATCAAATGAACTTGATAAAATGTAGCAAAGAAAATAAATAAATGTTGGTTGTTGAATTGGATTAACGTGAGCATAACCCAAGAGCTGATGTCGCATCGATAAAGGATCCCTGATAGTTTATCTACATATAATGGGCCTTCAAATTGTCATAAAACTATTGTAAAAGCGCTTCTCTTTTATGCGTGCTAATCTCTCTAATCACAAACTCAGAGCGCAGTCAATGATCAAGACTCTGAATCAGATTACAGCGTCCCCTCAGGTTACAGCTCTTTAAAAAGAGACGTTTGACTGAGTATCAAAATCACAACATTTCTCTGCTTTAATCGCCTCTATAGGGCACTTTGATGATCCCTATGAAATCACAAGAGAATTCCGTTCCACAACTCTGCTGGTTATTGTGCGATTATTCAGTATAAATAATAATTCAAATGGGGCATTTTAAACATTAAAAGACTGAAAAGAAGATCTACTTCTTTACATAAAAGTCAATAACATAGTAACTTCATTGTTACTGATCTAAGAGTGAATGTAACTCTAAAAAAAATCTCTACTTTAACACACACACACTCATGAGTCACGAAACAAGGAAGGAACAAGAAACTGGACTTAAGGAAACACAATGGCTAAACATTCGCAATGTTGCTTAATATTATATTGTCACAAATGTATCAGACGTGCAGAATCCATTAGTGCTTTTATATCTTCTCTTAGGGTACATTTACACGACAATGATGTACTAAAACTGAAGTTTTAGAAAAGTTTTGTGTATGACAACATTGTCAAAACAATCCCCGTTCATGGATCCGTGAAAACAACTATCGCTGCATTCTGCTGCCAGTTGACCAGTAGTTGGCGATGTCACTTTGTAAAGAAATTATTTGTCAAAAGAAACACTGGCTATCGAAATGTTTGACTATTTTGTCCTTTACATTTGTTAACTTGTAGGGGAAATTGTTGACAATATATGGAGAATTATGTGTTTTATTTGGTTTAACTTGCTATTCTAAGTTAGGAAAATAAGCCACAATAAGTTAAATTAACTTACTGTATTATGTAGAAGAGTATTGTGAGAAAGAAATCGAGTGAGCGAGTTTATTCAGATTTAGCATTTTCCTTCAGGTCAGTCCTATGTTCATAATAAATAAATCTGTTTAGATGTCCGATGTATTATCCTGTCCTTTTAACACTTGAGGGGTTTTCCCGTGACTGACGGCGCTAGTCAAAGCATTTATTAGTTGCGTCTTGTTCCGTGTTCACAATAATTCAGTCTTTTCAATGTAAAAGTCTTCCCTACTGACTGACACACTCATAAAGACAGTCTTTGCCGCCATCTAATGGCGTAATAATGTAACTTCTGTTGCTGTTCACGGTCAGGGACTACTTTTTCCGGCGAAAGGAAGGCTTTTAGTGAAAGTTTACTTCATGAAAGTTGCATTGGTACAGATTTTTGGCTTTAATATTTGTATTATGTGGTTACCGTTTTATAAAAGCGATAAGGTACTCGAGGCTTCAGCCTTCAGCCGCGCCTTATTCACAATACAGCACAGCCTCTCGTACCTTATTGCTTACTTATTTATTAAACTTATTAATAAATGTTCATTTCCAACCAATTGGGTTGATTTTAAGCAAGCAGTACAGTCATTTTTAAACAATAGTTGAGTTAAATAAAACTACCCAGCAGGCTGGGTCAAACATTTAACCCAAAACAATCCAATGACTGGGTTTGTCCATTTTCAAGCCAACTTGGGTTGTTTTTAACCCAGCATTTTTTCAGAGTGCAAGTAGTTCAACAAAACGTTTCAAGTTAAAATACTTAATATTCTAAGTTCATACAACTAAATCAAAGCAAAAAGATTAAGTTGAGTGAACTTTTTGGTTTACAGTGTACACGCCTGTAGATGTAATACACGCATGACATTATCGTTTTTACAAATTCCCATTTTTATAGTTTACACAGAGACCATAACAGTATCATTTTCAAAAACGTGCACTTTTCACAGCGCTGATGTGTAAAACGCCGTTGTTGTGTAAATGAATGGCCAAAACGCAATAAAACGTGATTTTATTTAAGTTTATTATTATAAACATTGACCATACTACTGATTCAGAGCATAATATACAGTTTTGCTAAATTTAAAAACAAGTAAATACATTCACAAATGTGACAAAGCCCAAAGTAACCTCATTTACAGAATATGGTGACACTTTATTTCGATAGTCCACTTTAAGACATTCTTCTAACAGTAATAAGGAATTTTGCAGCTACACATTAACTAACTCTAATTAGAGTATTAGTAGATTGTTAGGGTTAGTAGAATAAGTTGACATGTAGTTGTAAAGTCACTTATAGTCAGTAGAATGACTGTTGAAGAGCATCAAAATAAAGTGTCAGCAGATATTAAGTCTACTAATATGTAGTTACTTATTATTAGTAGAATGTCTAAAGTGGACTAAAGAGTATCATTATAAGGACAAGCAGTCTTCTATAATAAGCAAACGCTTGTCTATTTCAGGGCCTCCATGTATCTTACAGCATGACAAATGAAATAAATGTCTAGAATAATTCAACCTAAATGAACATGTCTTGTTAATTTCTGGCTAATTATTGTGGTGGAGGAGCTTCAGCTCAGTGACTTCCACAAATAACTATGTTTAATAAAAACTACCCGGTTTGAGGGGAATCCCACATGACAGAAGTCGATTCTGAAACGCTGCGAAAAATGAACCTCAATCTCGAGTGGCTGTGGTCAGAATTATGCTCCATTGTTTCCCATTGAGTTTGGATCATGACTTCAAAACAAACACTGGGGACGCTTATATATCAGACCCTGCATGGAAATCTGTTTCCTTCAGAAAAGCAAGAAATTAATTCATTTCTGAACAAAATGAGGTACTGAATCAATGAACACAGAAACAAATGATCTTCTGTACGTGTCATAAAAGACTTGAAAAGTCATGAAAAGCTGACTTACGGTTGTTTTGGGTGCAGAAAAGACTTTTAGTGACATTGTAAGTAGACCTGAGTGAAAAAAATTGCATAATAAAAAATGTATGATATGCCCCATTTAAAACACAACCCTTTCAACAGATGTGTACTTGGAGCCCTTTTCTAAAACAAGATGACCAAATGCCAGCAAACTTTTGTGAAAGTACGGGTGTGTTTGTGTGTCTGACAGCTGCTTGATTCGGCACACGGCTCCATTGGCAGGCTGTGGCGTGTTGCGCAGAGATGAGAGATAACCGCATACGTGAAGCTTGCGTTTGACATCTGAAACAGCTGAACTCTCATTTCAGTACAGATGTGCAGTGCGTGGGGGGGGTGGGGGGGGGGGTGCGGGGGAAATACTATTAATAACGCAATGTGTGACTTCCTGTTGTGTTCTTGGGGTGAAGCAATTTCCACGAGGTTCAACCTGCATCTTTAAAGTGTAGAACAGTGTGATTGAAATATATATATATATAAAATTTGAAGTATGAAGAAAATACCATGGAAGTCAACATTCCAACATCATTCAAAAAAAATATTCTTTTGTCTTCAACAGAACAAAGAAACTGATATAGGTTTAAGGCCCAAAAATATCATATTGTCAAATTTGACAATATATATATATATATATATATATATATATATATATAAATATTAATTTATTTTAAATGTACACACACACAGTATATATATATATATATATAAGTATATATATATAAATTAATATTTATTTTTTACTATATATATAATATATATATATATATATAGTAAAAAATAAATATTAATTTATTTTAAAAATCAATACATGTAGATGAATATATATATATATATATATATATATATATATATATATATATATATATATATACACATACTGACTTTTCTAACATCCCAAACATTTGGTCCCAAACTGGACAGCTTAATTTAGACAAAATTAATTTGATTTAACGATTTGATTTGGGTTTGATTTTAGCTAAACATTTCCCAAATTTTGGAAACGAATATATATGATTTACGATCAATAATCCTTTTGTATTACCATGAAGTTCAGCCTGTGACTCTTTAAAGTGTGACTCCAAATGGGACAAATAAAAGTGGTCCATATTTGTGCACTTTAATTCAAATCTTCTGAAGTCGTATGATAGTTTTGATCTATTTTATACGGTTTTGTCCTTTTTGGAGCTTGACAGCTGTGGCCATTAAGAACTGTTAATATTAAAAATTTCTCTTTATACATTTTTGCATTCACGTTAGACACAAGGATGAATTTTAATACCAGGTATAAATGTGGGCAAGCAGACCTTCTTCTATGACACAGTGAAGTGTGTTTGCATCTGCAGGTGGCGTTTCTGAACAACATTAGCACACGGTTCTGTGCTCTCTGGAGCAGCTCTGAACAGCATTACCATCAGTCCAGTGTAAATAACGTGAAGTGGCATCACGTAAATAGTTAATGATGCAAAAAATCCACAAGGGGTTTCCCCCCCCTCCTTACCCGCAGCGCCTCTGCTGCTCTGCGCCTCCTGCGGGAACGAAGACCTGCCACACGGGTGTCACGGCATGACAACTTAGCCTGCGGACAGTAACAGGTGGCAAAAATATTCAAAAGATGCTGACTTACTGACAATGCAGAGTACGGCTCTGTGCAGAGATCACGATCATAAGAACATGGATCACTGCTGTTAATCTGCTTGGGGAAATATGAAAATGACAACAGGCATAAGGCAGACAGCAGTCAAATTTTAAGGACTAGTTTGCTGAAAAATTAAAACTGTGCCATCATTTACTCACCCTCGTGTCACTCATATGGTTTTACAGTGGAACCCAAAATGAGCTATTTAGATGTAATGTGCAGGCTGCTCTTTTCCATACAACATGCTGGACTGAAAAAACAGGATATTCTTCTAAGTTTTCTAAAACAATATGATCAGACCAAAATTTGAACATATATTGTATACTCCCCCCCCCTTCATTAAAGGGATAGTTCAACCAAAAATGAAAATTTTGTCATAATTTACTCACCCTTGTGTTGTTCCAAACCTGTGTGAGTTTGAACACAAAAGAAGATATTTTAATGTTGGTTACTAGCCACAATTTTGGCATCTATACCATGGGGGAAAACTGCCATATAGATATTTTTTATTTTATCTCATAATTTCACAGCAGGTTTATTAGGCTGCTGTCACTTTAAGACCTGATGCACGGATCCATTATACTGATACACATGCGTTTTCTTTCTCAAAAACATTCTGACATTGTTTTGTGTGTATTTCACTGTTTAAGCACAATAAAAAAACTCAATTTAGTACTGAGATGCGGCTTTATGTGCCGCACTTTGGGTGTGAGAACAAAATCTGTGGGAATGAGTAAAATTATTCGCAATACACACAATCCCACACAAAAATTCAAGCCATGCAACACCAACAATATTCATCCAGAGCAAATGAAACGAGCAGTTATAGTGTATTTATTCTGTGGAAAAAAAAATATTAAAAGCATTTCAGATATTTTAGTATCGATATATATAGAAAAATCTCATTAGACATGCCGTTTTGTGACATCACACTGCTCAGGCCCTGCCCACGGCCACTGACTGACAGTCCTGCATTACTATAGTTTTTGCTCAAACCCAAATAGGGGCAAATTTAACAAGCTATAATAAATGATCTGTGGGGTATTTTGAGCTGAAACTTCACAGACACATTCTGGAGACACCAGAGACTTATATTACATCTTGTGAAAGGAGCATTATAGGTCCACTTTAATGTCAAGCCCTGATTCTAATTATTATTATAATAATGAAGATGTCTACACTTCAATCTTTCATGCAGCGCACATTCAGTCGACAGACATCTGTTTCTGTTGCAGCGCCTGTTTATATTCCACACCTATTTGATATAAAATAATTTTATTAATAAGTAAAATGTCAGTCAAAAGCACTTTATTTTTAAAGTTGGCATGAAACGTAAGTTGCGATAATCTTTTCTTCCCTTTTGTGACGTATATCCGAGTGAAACGCTTTTGGAACAAGAAGAAATGTAGAGCGGGGCTTGATTTTGTCTGTGGGGAATCGAATGGATGGTTGTGTTTTGCTATTGGTGGATCTGATGTGAGTGACAGGTTGACCTGGCCCCATCATCAGAGAACCCAGTGTTTGGGTAGTTTTTGTGTTACCCAGCTCCTGGGTCAGACGTAACAACCCGGTGTTTGGGTAGTGTTTGTGTTACCCAGCTCCTGGGTCAGACGTAACAACCCAGTGTTTGGGTTGTGTTTGTGTTACTCAGCTCCTGGGTCAGACGTAACAACCCAGTGTTTGGGTAGTGTTTGTGTTACTCAGATCCTGGGTCAGAAGTAACAACCCAGTGTTTGGGTTGTGTTTGTGTTACTCAGCTCCTGGGTCAGACGTAACAACCCGGTGTTTGGGTAGTGTTTGTGTTACCCAGCTCCTGGGTCAGACGTAACAACCCAGTGTTTGGGTAGTGTTTGTGTTACTCAGATCCTGGGTCAGAAGTAACAACCCAGTGTTTGGGAAGTGTTTGTGTTACTCAGCTCCTGGGTCAGACGTAACAACCCAGTGTTTGGGAAGTGTTTGTGTTACTCAGCTCCTGGGTCAGACGTAACAACCCGGTGTTTGGGTAGTTTTTGTGTTACCCAGATCCTGGGTCAGACGTAACAACCCAGTGTTTGGGTAGTGTTTGTGTTACCCAGCTCCTGGGTCAGACGTAACAACCCGGTGTTTGGGTAGTGTTTGTGTTACCCAGCTCCTGGGTCAGACGTAACAACCCAGTGTTTGGGTAGTGTTTGTGTTACCCAGCTCCTGGGTCAGACGTAACAACCCAGTGTTTGGGTAGTGTTTGTGTTACTCAGCTCCTGGGTCAGACGTAACAACCCAGTGTTTGGGTAGTGTTTGTGTTACTCAGCTCCTGGGTCAGACGTAACAACCCAGTGTTTGGGTAGTTTTTGTGTTACCCAGCTCCTGGGTCAGACGTAACAACCCAGTGTTTGGGTAGTGTTTGTGTTACCCAGCTCCTGGGTCAGACGTAACAACCCAGTGTTTGGGTAGTGTTTGTGTTACTCAGCTCCTGGGTCAGAAGTAACAACCCAGTGTTTGGGAAGTGTTTGTGTTACTCAGCTCCTGGGTCAGACGTAACAACCCAGTGTTTGGGTTGTGTTTGTGTTACTCAGCTCCTGGGTCAGACGTAATAACCCAGTGTTTTTAGAGTGAAGGTAGAAACGTGGGCCGGTCCTGAGAAATGTTCACTCAACTTGGTGGAACAGGTACAAGATGGCACCCAGAGACACAGACGGTCCTCAGGAGAGACAGACAGGCCTCAAGAGAACTACATTAGCTCCATCACTGGACCGCACTTCTGCGTGCTAATCACCAGCGGAAAGTTATTAATGCAGAGAGGGACGCCACTCCGAAACAGCTGCTCTTGCCACAGCCAATAATAATACAAGATAGATAGAGAGGGAGGGAGGGGGTCGAGAGAGAGACAGAGAGAGATCTTAACAAAGCTGAGCACACACACACACACACACACACAGCTTTGGTGGGCTCTCTCCAATGAATTGTTTCTCCTCTGACAAGCAGCTCATTGAATTTCCCATCATGCACCTGATCGGTCATTCAGAAACACAAAACACAAATAAGTCAAGTCGACCATCTGCTTGTTAGCAGCGTCTAGGAGAATCATACAAACTCACAATAAATAATAAATTACTTCGACGGGCCGGAGACCACCTGAATGGCGAATCAAACATTTCACGTTATTTAAGTTACGTTGGCGGCGGCCGTTAAACGAGAAGCACCCTGCTTTTTAATTTATTACCCCAACACACACAATCCTGGTGTCATCCTCATTTTCTAAATCAATAATCAGCACAGCACGCTTCATTAACAGTGACCAATCAGAGGCGAGCTGGGATCTCGTTTTACAACATGAGCATTCCTAAGACATAAACCATCTGCTACTTGTAGAAACAGAAAAATCAAATTAATCCGTTCTTATCATGCATTCCGATTTTAAAGCAATTAAAGATGTTCTCTGTCTAATCGCAGGCGCAGGAGCAGCGGCGTAATGAGCGCGGCAAACTCGGCGCTGAACTTTCCAGGGTTCTCGACGGCGCGTTTGGAAAGTTTACAAGCCGCACACACTCCAGTGAGCCGTTAGAGCTACAATGCAGATGTTGGCGACAGCAATGAATTTTTTATTAAGCATTTAATCATCGCACAAACCGAGAATTCCCATAATATGAGGCCCAGGCACAAACTACGAAGGTGCCAAATCACCCGGTATAATGTTTTCTTTTTTAATAAGAAATAAACAGATGCCAATAAGCAGAACTTGTTTTTTAACATTACATAAAGCCAATGATGAACTGGAATACTGAATTTGCCTTAATTAAGCCTGGGGATAGATCTCTCACAGAATGCTAATTTTTGTTAAAAACAATGCAGCGTTTCTTCTCCCAACCCCACTGTCTCTAATTTCTAATCATAATGGATTCATAAAAAGCAGCAAACAAGTACAGGCCCTGTTTAAAAGTGCTGAAGTATCGAGACGCCGCTAATTTGCTTTGATGAACTCGCACATGCCCACATAACACGTGCCCGCCGATGCCAGTCATTAAGGGCTTTACTGAGAGGTCACTGCATGTCACGTCTCAGAGAAGTAGCCAAAATGCATGAGAACATTGTTTACACACACACATATATTAAATAGAGTAAAATAATTTTAAAATGTATTGTGTGAACATTATATATAATATTATTAATAAATAATATTATAAACAATAATTTATTGAATAAATAAAATTATCATAAATATACTGTATATGTGTGTGAATGTTTATGATAATTTAAATAAATAGTTAAATATTATTATAAACTAATAATTTATAGAATAAATCTTATGATCATAAATACAGTTGTGCTCAGAAGTTTACACACCCCTTACAGAATCTGCAAAATGTTCATTATTTTAACAAAATAAGAGGGATCATGCAAAATGTGCGTTATTTTTTTATTAGCACTGTGCTGAATAAGATATTTTGCATAAAAGATGTTTACACATAGTCAAAAAATAGCTGAATTTATAAAAATGACCCGTTCAAAAATGTACATACCCTTGATTCTTAACACTGTGTGTGATTACCTGATGATCCACGACTGTTTTTATGTTTTGTGATGGTTGTTCATGAGTCTCTTATTCTGAGCAGTTAAACTGAGCTCTGTTCTTCAGAAAAATCCTGCAGATTCTTCAGTTTTCCAGCATCTTTTGCATATTTGAAGCCTTTCCAGCAGTGACTGTGTGATTTTGAGATCCATTTTTTCACACTGAGAACGACTGAGGGACTCAAACACAACTGTTAAAAAAGTGTTCAAACATTCACTGATGCTTCAGAAGAAAACACGACGCATTAAGAACTGGGGGGGTGAAAACTTTTGAACAAGATGAAGATGTCCAAATTTGTCTTATTTTGTTTAAATATCTATTTTTTTCATTTAGTACTGCCCATTGGAAGCTACAGAAGATACTCACATGTTTCTGGAAGACAAATTAAGTAAAATTTATCTTGATGTTCAAATTCAAAAAGTTTTCACCCCCCCGGGTCTTAATGCATCATGATTTCTTCTGGAGCATCAGTGAATGTTTGAACAATTGTATTATCATGAATGTATAATATATATATATATATATATATATATATATATATATATATATATATATATATACACACACAGTTTTAATAAATAAAAATGTCTAAATGTATGTATATATATATATACACACACTCACTTTGTTTAACTTTATATGAATCTATCAGGGAAGATTTTTGGACAGCAGTCACCATTTCTTTCACCTCTTACAATTATAATGCAACAAAATTTATTTCATGGCAAAAATAACTATAGCATTTATTAAACATAATTATTTTAAACACAATAAGCCACTCGTGGTCATGTGTTACAGTAATATTGCAATGGTTAAAGGATTTTTTGACACATAAAACAATGCGTCCTAAAAATCACTGTACTGACGGTGTCTTTTTGCTAGTATGTACTGCAGTCTCTCAACAAACTAAAGGTACATGAACACTAAATGTAATTGAATGAGAAAAGTCGGGTTCAAAAGATGCAGGTGTAAAAACATGTTTGTGTGTTTCATGTTTGTGTTTCTCTGTACTCGTTGTGTCTGTGGGTTGATGTTAGTGCCTATGGTTGAAATTCATGAAGTGCCCCTCTGCAGAGCTCAGTTGGCGGCTGAACTGCAAGAGCAATGAGCTCATTGTTCTGCTCTGGAAGCTTTTCTCGATTTTCAGAGCAATCAACAGCTGTCGATCGAGATGTCCTGGATCCACTCCATCTATCATATACTATCATCCAGAGACACAACAACAACAAGCAGGGAAAATCACAGCAGCTCAGTCTCACACACACAAACCTGCAGAGCTGTAGAGGTCACCCTGCCTGCAGATCACACACAATCTTCTTCAGCTTCACAATTTATGGCCCACTGATTTTTATTAACACTAACAGATTACTAACGTTTTTTCCCCCCCTTATTTTTATATGAAGATTTTATTGAAACTTTTTAGAAACCTTTCATCATTTAAATATCTTAACCATTATTTAAATTCCTAAAAATCCTTAATAAAATGAAATATATTGTTAAAAATTTGATAACAGAACATTAAACAATCATTTGTGTGAAATAGATAAACAACATATAGTGTAAAAATTATGTATATGTATATAATACAATTTTTGTTTATTATATATATATATATATATATATATACATACACACACACATACACATATATATATACATACATACATATATATATATACACACACACACACACACACATACATACATACATACACAGTGCTCAGTGTAAATGAGTACACCCTCTTTGAAAAGTAACATTTTAAACAATATCTCAATAAACACAAAAACAATTTGACAAGACTAAGTTTAATAAACATCTGTTTAACTTATAACATAAAAGTAAGGTTAATAATATAACTTAGATTACACATATTTTAGTTTGTACTCAAATTAGGGTGATGCAAAAATGAGTGCACCCCACTGAAAGTCTCTGGAGCAAAGCTACATTTTAGACTACAAATGTCTAATTGAGTCACAGGTGAGACTAATTATTCATTACACAGGAGTCCAGCAGACAGTTGACTATAAAAGGGTGTTGAAACCCCTTCCCATTTCATGCTGTCAGCAATGGCACCACATGGAAGAGAAATGACCTGAGAAAGAAAATCATTTCTTTACACCAGAAAGGTGAAGGCTACAAGAAGATCAGCAAAGCTTTACTTATCAGTCAGAATACTGTAGCAAAAGTGGTACAAAAATTTAAAAAAAGATGGAACTGCAACCATCTCACAGAGACGTCCAGGTCATCCACGGAAGTTCACACCTCGACAGGAGCGTCTTCTGATGAGAAGAGTTGAAGAAAATCGGCATGCAAGTTCACTGCAGTTATCTAAAGAAGTAGAAAGCCAAACTGGGGTGACTATTTCCCGTGACACAATACGGCGTAAACTGTAGAGGAATGGCATGCATGGAAAGAAGCCTCTCCTAAAGCCCAGGCACAAAAAAGTCCGCCTAGAGTTTGCCAGGGCCCATGCTGACAAAGATGAAGACTACTGGGACTTTATACTCTGGAGTGATGAGACCAAGATAAATGTTTTTGGAACTGATGGCTTCATAACTGTATGGCGTCGCAAAGGTGAGGAATACAAAGAAAAATGCATGGTGCCTACAGTGAAACATGGTGGTGTCAGTGTCCTTATGTGGGGCTGCATGAGTGCTGCTGGTGTCGGGGAGCTGCATTTCATTGATGGCATCATGAATTCACACATGTACTGCTCTATACTGAAAGAGAAGATGATACCATCACTCTGTGTCCTTGGTCGTCGTGCACTTTTCCAACATGACAATGATCCTAAACACACATCTAAGGCCACTGTTGGATTTCTGAAGAAGAACAGGGTGAAAGTGATTCAGTGGCTCCTGATCTGAACCCAATCGAGTTGAGCATCACTCTCCATCCAGCATCCAGTCTCTAAAAGATGTCATTCCATGCCTAGAAGACTTGGTGCTGTCATTAAAAATCATGGAGGCCATACAAAGTACTAGATGTAGTAGTTTTTGTTGTGGGGTGCACTCATTTTTGCATCACCCTAATTTGAGTAAAACTGAAAAATGTGTAATCTAAGTTATATTATTAACCTTACTTTCATGTTATAAGTTAAACAGACGTTATATTAAACTTAGTCTTGTCAACATTTTGGAAATTGTTTTTGTGTTTATTGAGATATTGTTTAAAATGGTACTTTTCAAAGGGGGTGTACTCATTTACGCTGAGCACTGTATGTGCTTTTTTTTAAAAATATTTTTTAGATATATGGGTGGGTGCAGGACACTATAGTTCATTTATGTAAATGAGGATAGCAAAATAAAGTAAACTGTGACATATTATACCCAAAAATTATTCATACAGTGTACTACCAGTAAAACTGACCTGACCATGTTTTGCTTAAGTGTTATCTGACATAATTAAGATTATTTTTTTCTGACAGTTTAACTCTGAGATCTTGTCATATTTTATTACCATTTTTTAAACTATAGTGAATAAACAGTAGTAATGAATAAAATGTTCAAGGTGTTTGAATACATTTTGGTTATATATATATATATATATATATATATATATATATATATATATATACACATACACACACACACACACATATATATATATATACACACATACTATTTATTTATTTTAAATAGTAAAAACAATAATTAGAAAATGTATTGTGTGAACATTAAATTTATAATTTTTTTATTATCATTGATGTGTAATATACATTTCTGCAGGTATCATCAAGTCTAATTTAATGCTTTTTAATGCCAATTTTTTACATGTTTAATGCTGCATATATATATATATATATATATATATATTAATAAGTCGCTAAATGTCACTAGATGACGTCATATGGCAACTAGAATATTCATTATGTCATTATGTCGCAATCGCATTCTGCCAAGTGTCGGTCCTTTACATTTGTTTGCTTCTCTGCTGCTACTCTTTGTGCTCATATAATGCATTTTAACCTATTATGCTTCGTTCACAAAATGTAATATAAGTCTCTGGTGTCTCCAGAATGTGTCTGTGAAGTTTCAGCTCAAAATACCCCACAGATCATTTATTATAGCTTGTCAAATTTGCCCCTATTTGGGTGTGAGCAAAAACATGCCGTTTTTGTGTGTGTCCCTTTAAATGCAAATGAGCTGCTGCTCCCGAGAAGAGGGTGGAGTTTCAAGAGCTCGTGTTAGCAGCTCCGATTACCTCACGCAGACTCACTAAAAAAAAAATGTCAGAAACTGTTCAGCCTTTTATGTTTAAACCAAAGTCGACACTAATGGAGAGACTCAAGAAGAAGTGACAACATTTAGACGTTTCTGAACGGTTAGTGGATACATTTATGTAGCTGATCTTAAAGTATCTTAAAGTCATTGATTAGCATAATCTGTGTGGGAATTGTTGTAAAATCCTACAGAGCCAGAGAATATATGCTGCGTGAAGATAGAACAGGTATAGTTTAGTTTAATTACGGTTATAACTTGCTTTTATGACATGCTATTGCATTTGTGTCGGCCTCACCCCTTTGGTGTTCTCAGGGGTGGGTTTTATGCAAATTTTAGGGTTTGTGATGTCACCAACCTGGGAAGAAGCTTGTTGTAGTCCCTACCAGCCATTTGTTGTAGTCCATTTTCTGTAAAAGAAAATATCTCCCTTTGCATTGAACTTTGAGCGTCGTAACTTTGCAGATGTTGTTTATGATCAAACAGCAACATTACACACGGAAAAATCTGTTCATGCAACCGAACTTCATGTCTGTTTACATTTTAACGCATTTAAGTGAAACTATATCGAGTTATATCGAACATTTTTCCTATTGTTATTGATTAAGATGTACCGCCGATAAATATAGATACCGTTTTATTGCCCAGACCTAATATATATATATATATATATATATATATTATAATTTATTACAGTTATTACAATGTATAAATTAATGACTACAGATCCATATTTTACATATATACACACATATAAACAGTATATTTTTTACATCTTCCATGAGTAAAAATATTTTTTAAATCGGATACATAAACTGCTGACTATGAAATTAGCCTTACAAATGATGCCAGTTTATTCCAAAAATGTTGAAAATGTAATTTCCACTAGAATTAATAAAAGGAAGAAGAACATAATTCTCCTGCAGTACATGTAAGTCGACTGTTGGACATCAAACTAGCGAGTGTGTATTAGTTTTAAGCAAGTTTATAGTTCACAGGGCCAAAATTGCTCATATTTAAGAAAACAACTGGACATCAGTATAGAGAAACTAAAGTGCCATCACTGTAGATTCCCTCTCGCCGTCTCAGATTTGCCCTCTCGTCTTGAGCTATCGAGGTCAATGATGTTTTCCAGATTACACTGAACGACAAAACGCCTTATTCTCTGTTGAAATGTCACAAAGAAAACAAGCACTGGCATGAAACGTGCGGTTCAGCCGTTCTGAGGGACCTCAGCTTGTTATCTCAAAGACGAACAATAGAAGACAAAGATAAAAGGACAACCAATCAAACAAATCTGGGGGAAAATAAAAAAGACAAGGTGCTTTTGTGCAAATATTTTCTCCACCGATCCCTTACAAACATAAACATAAATCAATGCTTTTAAATGAACAATGCAACACGACAAGTTAACTATCCATGCTCAGAAATCATTTCGGCGTGGCAAACATTCAATCACAATATCGCTGACCCCTTTCCTTCATAACTCGAGCGAGAAAAACACTTCATCCGAGAGCGCTTCTCCTCAAACAAGCAGATGTGAATGTGCGAATGTGAAACGATGAGATCAGGAATCGTCTCAGTCTGGGAAAGTTGAGGTTGGACGCAATAACGCAATTTATGTCTGGGCCTCGCTAATAAAGTAAATCTTAATAAATCATGTGCAATCTTTCTCCACACTAACCCCTCCATTATCTCACCGCGCCATCTGTTATCATCAAAACTATATGACTGTGTTTAAAATGGAATTAATATGTAAACAACATTTTAATTAAGAGTGACAGAGCGCTCCAGAGCCTCCGATACAGAGGAAAAGAACAAAGTCAATCTTCTCGCAGCGTTCAACACTGAATCATCCTGAGACTGCTGTCTTTCCTTTCAGTTTCGGCCTTTTTGCCTCTTTTGTGTGGATAAAAGTGTTTGCATTTTTTTTTTTGGAAAAAATCTTTTGCATTTACATTAAACGAGGTAACACCAATGTCACGTGTGAATTAATGCAGTTTACATGAGTAACTTCATCAACGTGTTGCTAAACTCACCATGTGCTGTGGACCAGCCTCTTCCTCCTCTGAACTTTTCCACAGCTTTTTGTCATGCTTTTTTCACTATTGGTTGAACCTGGGAAAAACATAAAGAGCAAACAATAAAAATAAAAATTACAACCAATATAATAATAATAATAATATGATGATGATGATGAATAAATAAATACATAAAACATGTTTGCACTAATGCTTAACAACAAACAAACAAATAAAAAATTGCACTGATGCTTAACCTGGGTAATTTAATAAAAATAATTATTATAACCAAAAATAATAATAAATATTTTTTCACTGATGCTTAATTTAAGTACTAATGCTTAACATGGAAAAAAAAAAAAAAAAGATTAATAAAAATAATTATTACAACCAATAATAATAATAATTAATAAAATTATTTAAAAAAAAATGCACTAATGATTAACAACCAAACAAGTAAATACATAAATAATTGCACTGTGTAAACTGTGAAAACAAAATCAGGAATCAATAAAAATATTATTATAAACAATAATAATAATAATTATTAATATAATTATTAAAATAAAGTTGCACTAATTATTAATAACCAAATAAATACATTTTTGCACTAATGCTTAACCTGTGAAAACAAAATGAGTAATCAATAAAAATAATAATAAAAATTAATGAAATTATAAAAAATTGCACTAATTATTTATAACCAAATAAATAAATAAATGCACTAATGCTTAACCTGTGAAAACAATCATGAGTAATCAATAAAGATAATTATTATAACCAATAATAATAATAATATTATTAATAAAATTATAAATAATATTTGCACTTATGATTAACAAATGAACAAATAAATCTTTTTTTGCACTAATGCTTAACCTGGGAAAACAAAATGGGAAATCAATAAAATAAATAATTTTAACTAATAATATTAATTATTATTATTATAATTAATAAAAGTTTTTTTTTTTTTTTGCAGTAATGATTAAATAAATAAATAATTGCACTAATGCTTAACCTGGGAAAACAAAATAAGTAATCAATAAAAATAATGATTATTACCAATAATAATAATAATAAAATTATACATCTTTTTTGCACTAATGATTAACAAATAAACAAATAAATCTTTTTTTTTGCACTAATGCTTAACATGGGAAAGCAAAATGATAAATCAATAAAAGAAATAATTATAACTAATAATAATAATTATTATTATTATTATTATAATTAATAAAAGTATTTTTTTTTTTTTTTTTTTTTTGCAGTAATGATTAAATAAATAAATGCACTAATGCTTAACCTGGGAAAACAATCATGAGTAATCAATACAAATAAAATAATTAATAACCAATAATAATAATAATATTATTAATAAAATTATAAATCATTTTTGCACTTATGATTAACAAATAAACAAATAAATCTTTTTTTGCACTAATGCTTAACATGGAAAAACAAAATGAGTAATCAATAAAAATAATAATAAAAATTAATGAAATTATAAAAAATTGCACTAATTATTAATAACCAAATAAATAAATAAATGCACTAATGCTTAACCTGTGAAAACAATCATGAGTAATCAATAAAAACAAATTATTATAACCAATAATAATAATAATAATATTAATAAAATTATAAATAATATTTGCACTTATGATTAACAAATAAACAAATAAATCTTTTTTTGCACTAATGCTTAACATGGGAAAACAAAATGGGAAATCAATAAAATAAATAATTATAACTAATAATAATAATTATTATTATTATTATAATTAATAAAAGTATTACATTTTTTTGCAGTAATGATTAAATAAATAAATAATTGCACTAATGCTTAACCTGGGAAAACAAAATAAGTAATCAATAAAAATAATGATTATTACCAATAATAATAATAATAATAAAATTATAAATCATTTTTGTACTAATGATTAACATGGGAAAACAAAATGATAAATCAATAAAAGAAATAATTATAACTAATAATAATAATTATTATTATTATTATAATTAATAAAAGTTTTTTTTTTTTTTGCAGTAATGATTAAATAAATAAATAAATGCACTAATGCTTAACCTGGGAAAACAATCATGAGTAATCATTAAAAATAATTATTATAACCAATAATAATAATAATATTATTATTAATAAAATTATAAATAATATTTGCACTTATGATTAACAAATAAACAAATACATCTTTTTTTGCACTAATGCTTAACCTGGGAAAACAAAATAAGTAATCAATAAAAATAATAATTATTACCAATAATAATAATCATTTAAAATGAACAAAGAAACTATATATATATATATATATATTATGAATTATTTAAACTATTAGAATGATGCCTTGAATATGTTTTTTATGAATATTTGAAATCCTTTTCACGACTGAATGAAAGAGTGACACTGAGGCTGAACGTCAGTGTGGATCCTCTGAGCAATCCCAGAATGCATCCATCATCATCATCATCATCATCATCATCATCACCTCAGCTTAAAAGAACAGCGTCGTGACAGACACAGAGGCCTGGTGTAACACTGCTGGTCAGATCTGCACTGTCATGCTCCCTTCCTTTGTTTGGGTTTCCATCTACAACTACACCAGCACCTCCGTCTACTCCTTCCTTCTCTCAACTGTTTGCTCTTCCTCTCCCTCACACACACACACACACACACAAGCACGGCGTAATATGATGTTTCCCACCTGACACGTCTATTCCTATGTGTTGCAACTACAGATCCAAGGCTGCCATCAAAAGCCAAACAAGATCCATCAGTAATTAAGGGAATACAGAGGGACAATAGAAAGACGAGCTGATCTCCGGCCTACTTCCTTTCCTCCTTTCTCAGCGGGCAGGAGAGATGAAGCTGGCAGACAGGCCGCTCTGAGGATACCCACGCTCACCCTGGGCCATCTATATTCCACCCATGCCTTGGCAATATTGATATTGGCAGGCGAGCTGCTGATATTGGGGACGTAATGATGCAATTAAAACTCGAAGCATTTTACTATTATTGGCACGCACTCCGAAAGCCCCCCACCCCCCACCTTTATTTTAGGAAGCAAATATGATTTTGAATCCACGAGCACAGACCCGGAATGAGCACGCTCATAATAAAGAAATTCATAGTGTCATTTTTAGTCCATCCATCACTATATTGTTCGAAGGGCTGATGCTTTCTCGACGCACTCAAAGAATAGGCTTTGTGATCTTGTAATGGCCGCATTGACTGCGCTTAAGTGCTGATGTGTTTTACGTGCTGTTTAATCAAGTCAAGGAGAATTTCCTCTTTGACACAGAGGCGAATGAGAAACGTGATTACTTGAGGATCTTTTCCTGACAAAGGAAAAGACTGTCATAGGTTCGTTTAAATTGAGTAAAATTTAGAAATATTTTTGTGATTTAAAATAGCTGTTTTCCTTTTGAATATAGTTTAAAATAGAATTTATTTCGGTGACGAAAAGCTGAATTTTCAGCATCATTACTCCAGTCTTCAGTGTCACATGATCCTTCCGAAATCATTCTGATATAAATGAGAAAACGCCATCTTTTCCTAACAAAGAAAAAGCCTGTTGTAGGTTCATTTAAATTGAGTAAAATTGAGAAATATTTTTGCGATTTAAAATAACTGTTTTCTATGTCAATATATTTTGAAATATAATTTATTTCTGTGATCAAAGCTGAATTTTCAGCATCATTACTCCAGTCTTCAGTGTCACATGATCCTTCAGAAATCACTCTGATATGCTGATTCAAGAAACATTTCTTATTTAGTATCAATGTTGAAAACGGTTGTGCTTCTGCTTGATATTTTTATGGAAACAACATTTTTTCAGGATTATTTGATCAATAGAAAGTTCAAACAGTGAGGAGAATTTTATCTTTGACAAGGAGGTAAACGAGAAACGCCATTACTCGAAGATCTTTCCTAATACCATCCTCGCCTAGGTTACATACCTCGGCGCGATTTTAAGGCCATATGTTCTTTCTTTGTTCCTAGATGACTTCATGTCACTTATGCTTCTTATTAGTAAAATGATTTATGCCACATTCGCTCCAAAATTTAGCTTGCAAATGAGAAAATGCATTGTGACTCGACCAGATGTGCACAATAAAACAAGATTCCCATTGTAATCTTGGGTACTTAGTTTATATGAAGCTAATATAAGGCACACTTGGATGTGGCAAAGTCACTCTTTTTAAAATTTGACTATAAATGATTGGAAATAAATTGTGTGTTTTATGCCGGATGGCATGAGTGGGTTGATAAATTAGGAACAGTTTTGTACCCTGACTTATCTACAAGACAAACCTGGTGGAGATCACAGGGATTAATTGCCTCAGAGGTGTGAAACGCCGCTTTCCCATTCTTCCCACACACTCCGCGCCTAAACAATGATTAATCACCCTATAACTATTCTCCAGAGGATCCCAGCGGTTGCCAAGACGGGTCTTATCCGAGGAAATCCACGCACGCAGGTTGGGAAGTACTTGCCAGGTATGGGGAACGCAACCTGTCCCCATTCGTTATCAGATTAGGCGCGTGTCAGCGAGCAGACGTAAAGCGGCCTGCTGTCACTTGTGTGTCCGTCGGCGGAAGCCAAAGTCCCGTCTGCGGCGCCGGTGGAGGCGCTGTCGTGCGTTTACGACGGGCCTGAGGGCAGAAGGGCTCTCTGATGATGTGTGAGATAAGGTAACATTTAAAAAAGCACTAAACTAAAACAGCAAAGGTAAAAGTCCTGAAATTGCTGACTAAATGTACCGTGTTGGCGGTGGAAAGTCATCACCTTTATTTATGTAGCGCTTAATACAATACAGATCATTTCAAAGCAGCTTCACAGTGATGAACAGGAAAATAACACAATCAAACTTCTTCAAATATGAGATATTCAACTCAATTCAGTGTTGATTCAGTTTAGTTCAATAACTGTGTAAAGTTCATCAATTATTAAATGAGTTTAGTTCATTGCGAGATATAAAGTCAGAATTGCGATATAAAGTCAGAATTGTGAGTTATAAAGTCAGAATTGCGAGATATAAAGTCAGAATTGCGATATAAAGTCAGAATCGTGAGTTATAAAGTCAGAATTGTGAGATATAAAGTCAGAATTGCGAGATAAAGTCAGAATTGTGAGTTATAAAGTCAGAATTGCGAGATATAAAGTCAGAATTGCGATATAAAGTCAGAATTGTGAGTTATAAAGTCAGAATTGTGAGATATAAAGTCAGAATTGTGAGTTATAAAGTCAGAATTGCGAGATATAAAGTCAGAATTGCGAGATATAAAGTCAGAATTGCAAGATATAAAGTCAGAATTGCAAGATATAAAGTCAGAATTGTGAGTTATAAAGTCAGAATTGCGAGTTATAAAGTCAGAATTGTGAGATATAAAGTCAGAATTGTGATATAAAGTCAGAATTGTGAGTTATAAAGTCAGAATTGCGAGATATAAAGTCAGAATTGCGAGATATAAAGTCAGAATTGTGTGATATAAAGTCAGAATTGTGAGAAATAAAGTCAGAATTGTGTGATATAAAGTCAGAATTGCGAGTTATAAAGTCAGAATTGCGAGTTATAAAGTCAGAATTGCGAGATATGAAGTCAGAATTGCGAGATATAAAGTCAGAATTGCGAGATATGAAGTCAGAATTGCGAGATATAAAGTCAGAATTGCGAGATATAAAGTCAGAATTGCGAGTTATAAAGTCAGAATTGCAAGATATGAAGTCAGAATTGCGAGATATAAAGTCAGAATTGCGAGATATGAAGTCAGAATTGTGAGATATGAAGTCAGAATTGCGAGATATGAAGTCAGAATTGTGAGATATGAAGTCAGAATTGCGAGTTATAAAGTCAGAATTGCGAGATATAAAGTCAGAATTGTGAGATATAAAGTCAGAATTGCGAGTTATAAAGTCAGAATTGCAAGATATGAAGTCAGAATTGCGAGATATGAAGTCAGAATTGCGAGTTATAAAGTCAGAATTGCGAGATATAAAGTCAGAATTGTGAGTTATAAAGTCAGAATTGCGAGATATAAAGTCAGAATTGTGAGATATGAAGTCAGAATTGCGAGTTATAAAGTCAGAATTGCGAGATATAAAGTCAGAATTGTGAGTTATAAAGTCAGAATTGCGAGATATAAAGTCAGAATTGCGAGATATAAAGTCAGAATTGTGAGTTATAAAGTCAGAATTGCGATATATACAGTCAGAATTGTGTGATATAAAGTCAGAATTGCGAGATAAAGTTAGATTTGTGATATAAAGTCAGAATTGCACAATATAAAGTTGCAATTGTGAGATATAAAATCAGAATTGCAAGTTATAAAGTCAGAATTGCGAGATATAAAGTCAGAATTGCGAGTTATAAAGTCAGAATTGAGAAATAAAGTCAGAATTGTGTGATAGTCAGAATTGCGAGATAAAGTCAGATTTGTGATATAAAGTCATAATTGCACAATATAAAGTTGCAATTGTGAGATATATAGTCAGAATTGCGAGATATAAAGTCAGAATTGCGAGTTAAAAAGTCAGAATTGCACAATATAAAGTTGCAATTGTGTGATATAGTCAGAATTGTGATATAAAGTCAGAATTCTGAGATAGAAAGTCGCAATTATCTCATGGTTAGAGATCTCTGGAAGCCTGTTAGTTCCTGGAATGTCACATGGTATGCCTGTTCTTCATTAGGAGTCATTTGTGGATTAAATGTGCACAGAGCGCCCTCCGGCTGCAAGTACGTATGGAAAACAATATCCAGCGCTCATAGTGATGACAATAAATATTGAATAAATATTACTCCTCTGTATAGAAAACTGACATAAACATATGAGAATCCATCAATATTTCTTCAAATGTGCATGCTTTTAAACTAAAAGCCTATATGAAATGCCATAGAGGTAACATGAATGTTCAGATGCTTTGCATCACAGAAATACATTATATTTTAAAGTATATTAAAATAGAAAACCATTATTTTAAATTGTAATAATATTTCACAGTATTGCTGTTTTTTCTGTATGTTTAATATACAGCATGATGAGACTTGAGACTTCTTTTAAAAACATTATAATAGCAATGCGTCCAATCTTTTGACTGGTACTGTAATTTGAACTATAATAGGCCTATACTAATTTTTCTTCACATGATGTGCAATAATACGTACATGCATGAGATCACAAAAATCATGTTTTTTTGTCAAGAGTGGACATTAATACGGTTATCAGCATTATCACAGAGGGTTTTTTCACATAGCCTACCTGACTGAAAGGGCTCATTATGCGGGTCATTATGCAGGTCTTTGTCTTCTCAGGTGTGAATCACAGCATTATTCATGAAGATTCACACCTCCACACATACGGTGTTTCCTCACAAAAAGTGTCTTACAAAATTTAAATCAATATATTGTTTTATATTAACGAGTAGGCAGGATAATATTTACATCATTTTGAATAAAAAATTCTAGTCTACAACCTCCAATACCCAGAAGTCTTGTGAACACATATTTAATATTTATTTTTTGGCCTTATTTCAGTGACTTAAGTTTTTTGTTTTTTCAATAACCACGCATAAACGTTATTCCTTCAAAAATACAAACATGTACATACATGTTCCTCACATATTATGGTAGCCAAGTTCGTGCTGAATACAGTGCAATGACACTTTTTCCATTAATATGTTTATGAACAACTGATAAAAACACAAATGTCAAGGAATATAAAACTTCTCCAGGGCTCCAAATCAGCCTCAGACTCCAGAGGGTTAAATGTTTTATTCTGTAGCTTCAATATCTAATAGTGTTGATAATTCAGTTGTGCTCAGAAGTTTACACACCCCTTTCAGAATCTGCAAAATGTTCATTATTTTAACAAAATAAGAGGGATCATGCAAAATGTGCGTTATTTTTTATTTAGCACTGTGCTGAATAAGATATTTTGCATAAAAGATGTTTACACATAGTCAAAAAATAGCTGAATTTATAAAAATGACCCGTTCAAAAATGTACATACCCTTGATTCTTAACACTGTGTGTGATTACCTGATGATCCACGACTGTTTTTATGTTTTGTGATGGTTGTTCATGAGTCTCTTATTCTGAGCAGTTAAACTGAGCTCTGTTCTTCAGAAAAATCCTTCAGGTCCTGCAGATTCTTCAGTTTTCCAGCATCTTTTGCATATTTGAAGCCTTTCCAGCGGTGACTGTGTGATTCTGAGATCCATTTTTTCACACTGAGAACGACTGAGGGACTCAAACACAACTGTTAAAAAAGTGTTCAAACATTCACTGATGCTTCAGAAGAAAACACGACGCATTAAAAACTGGGGGGGTGAAAACTTTTGAACAAGATGAAGATGTCCAAATTTGTGTTATTTTGTTTAAATATCTAATTTTTTCACTTAGTACTGCCCATTGGAAGCTACAGAAGATACTCACATGTTTCCCAGAAGACAAATTAAGTAAAATTTATCTTGAAAGTTTTCAACCCCCGGGTCTTAATGCATTGATTTGAACTTTTATGCAAAATATCTTATTCAGGACAGTGCTAAATAAAAAAAAAATGACACATATTTGACATGATCCCTCTTATTTTGTTAAAATAAATAACATTTTGCAGATTCTGCAAGACTTTTGAGCACAACTGTATTACTGAATATTAAGTATCTTTCTAATCCCAAAGGCGTCAGTAGCTGTTTCCATTCACTTATTTTTACATAAATTGTTGTATATTGCATGAAAAATGCTGGATGGAAACGCCAAGATGCGCATCAATTCTAAAAATGCACATAAAAACTTTTCAGGCTGGTCATTTTTTTATCCGATAAGAAGGCATGCGCATAAACTAAGATGGAAACACATTTACTGAATACTCAATGCACAACAAAAAAAACAACAGAGTATGTGATTGGATAACCAGTGGACCAATCGTATCACAGCACCTTAAATGCTGATTTAGTCGTTCTGAAACACCTCAGCCATTAGGTGTGTTCGACTTCATGCGGTGCTGCGCAGACCGATCGGCGAGAGTTGCCTCTTGCAGTCAGGGGCCGAATTAAAAATGGAGCCATCAAGTCGGACACTTTCTGCTTCCCGTAGCGATGCTTGCGTACCTTATCACAGACGAAGTGGATTAGATGCAATATCTGTCAAAGACGTTTTCATGAAGCAACAGAAACACTTCATGTACTGCTCAATACAGCGCCATCTGTAGTTCAGCATGAGCCTATACTATTTAAATACCAGTAAAGTGGGCCTATATATTTTTTATCAGTGTTATTTTGATAAACATGACACAATATAATGTTATGGTTACATAAAAAGAGTTTTTACTGGATTTGTGAGCATTAGCGGAATGAATAAAGAACCCAATTATAGCAATTTCCATTTTTATTACAGATATTTTGCACCAATTTCTTATTTTATTTATTTTTTGCAATATTCGCAACTTTGGATTAAAGCATAGCAAGTGGCAAGGAACTCTCATAAGCTGAAAAATATCATCCCTTCACCTCACAGATAACCGTTCCTGAAGGAAGGCCTGCTCCAGACGAGCACGCTTTGTTTTTGTTTGGAATAAAAGAAAATTGAAGAGAAGAAAAACTCTTCGGCTTGCCTCGGGGCCCAAGTGACCACTTTGGTTTGGTCAGTAAAGGAAAAGAGGTTAGCGTTTAATATTTGATGGCACCTGCAGCGAGTGGCTGTGTGCAGTAATGCAGGCGACAGATAAACGGAGCGTGGTCCCCGGGCACCTGCGGAGAGTAAGTGCACGGCTTTATCTCTATACCAGCTCGATATCTCAAATGGATAACTTGTGTAGCCTCTAATTTACATTAGGCGGGGAGTGAAGCATGAAAGCTGCGGTGAAGGCCGTGACACCTCCAATTAATGCAGCTCTGCCTATGCACAACTTCCATCAGGCCCTGACTGCAAGAGCGCTTTCGCTCGCACACGCCAGCCTATATCTGTCCTGCACTGCAGTTACATCTGGATGTCTGTAAACTCAGACCTGGACATCATCATGTATAATGATTTCGTGCCACTTTTTTCAATTTGTGTTTTGAATACATATATACACCGATCAGGCATAACATTATGAGCACTGACAGGTGAAGTGAATAACACTGATTATCTCTTCATCACGGCACCTGTTAGTGGGTGGATATATTAGACAGCAAGTGAACATTTTGTCCTTAAAGTTGATGTGTTAGAAGCAGGATTTGAGCGAGTTTGACAAGGACCAAATTGTGATGGCTAGACGACTGGGTCAGAGCATCTCCAAAACTGCAGCTCTTGTGGGGTGTTCCCGGTCTGCAGTGGTCAGCATCTATCAAAAGTGCTCCAAGGAAGGAACAGTGGTGAACCGGCAACAGGGTCATGGGCGGCCAAGACTCAGTGATGCACGTGGGGAGCCGTGTGGTTCGATCCAACAGACGAGCTACTGTAGCTCAAATTGCTCCAAAAGTTAATGCTGGTTCTGATAGAAAGGTGTCAGAATACACAGTGCATCACAGCTTGTTGCGTATGGAGTTGCATAGCCGCAGAGTGCCCATGCTGACCCCTGTCCACCGCCGGAAGCGGCAACAGTGGGCACGTGAGCATCAGAACTGGACCATGGAGTGATGGAAGAAGGTGGCCTGGTCTGATGAATCACGTTTTCTTTTACATCACGTGGATGGCCGGGTGCGTGTGCGTCACTTACCTGGGGAACACATGGCACCAGGATGCACTATGGGAAGAAGACAAGCCGGTGGAGGCAGTGTGATGCTTTGGGAAACCTTGGGTCCTGCCATCCATGTGGATGTTACTTTGACACGTACCACCTACCTAAGCATTGTTGCAGACCATGTACACCCTTTCATGGAAACGGTATTCCCTGGTAGCTGTGGCCTCTTTCAGCAGGATAATGCTCCTGCCACAAAGGGAAAATGGTTTAGGAATGGTTTGAGGAGCACAACAATGAGTTTGAGGTGTTGACTTGGCCTCCAAATTCCCCAGATCTCAATCCAATCGAGCATCTGTGGGATGTGCTGAACAAACAAGTCCGATCCATGGAGGCTCCACCTCACAACTTACAGGACTTAAAGGATCTGCTGCTAACATCTTGGTGCAGATACCACAGCACACCTTCAGGGGTCTAGAGGAGTCCATGCCTCGACGGGTCAGGGCTGTTTTGGCATTTCTCCAGTCTTCAGTGTCACATGATCCTTCAGAAATCATTCTAATATGCTGATTTGCTGCTCAAGAAACATTTCTGATTATCATTTCATGTGTAAATGGTGATACTTTTTTTGATGAGCAGCATTTATTTGTGTTTAATAAATGTATTTGTTAAAATTTATTAAAGCATTTATTTAATAGAAATGTTTTGTAACATTATAAATGTCTTTACTTTTGATCGATTTAATGCATCCTTGATGAATACAATTTTTTTTAATCATACCACAAATGTTTGAACAAAAAAAAAATGTTAAGCAGCAAAAACAGTTTTTAACCTTGATAATAATAATCAGAAATGTTTCTCGAGCAGCAAATCAGCATATTAGA
>CM074439.1:33464059-33516559 GCA_037101425.1 Elopichthys bambusa | reverse complement strand
GTTCACGGTGGTATTTTCATAGCTGTTTGTCTCCAGAGAGCAGCTTGCACTTTGTGTCTCTTGCAAAGCAAACAAGTGGAAATATTGTTCTGTTCAGTATTAACATTTGAAAATACAAAGGGGAAACTTCATTAACAGTGCATTAATATGACATTTTGGAATGTTATCAAGGCAAAACATGAAGTTATGTTCAAGATGGTAAGAACATATCTGAAAATATAGCTATCCTTCGAATTTAACTTGAGCAAAATTGGAATATCGCATAAAACATTTGCGAATAAAGCAGCGTTTTCCTCCCGTGTTCAAAAGAACAAAATCGTCACTTCCTGGGAAATTGGTGTAAAATATCAGTAATAAAAATCGAGCTCTTTTTTCCTCCATCATAAATGAGTTTCGTCTCAGAGCGTCAGACGAAACTCAATAAACGCTGTCATGTGATCTTGCGTTCGGATGCTGAATACCCCACAGATCATTTATTATAACTTGTCAAATTTGCCCCTATTTGGGTGTGAGCAAAAACACACCATTTTTGTGTGTGGCCCTTTAAATGCAAATGAGCTGCTGCTCCCGGCCCCCTTTCCAGAAGAGGGAGGAGCTTTAACAGCTCAACAATAACAAAGCTGGAGAATCTCACGCAGCCAAAATGACGACGGTGTTCAGCCTTACATTGTTCAAACCGGAGTCGACACTGATGGAGAGACTCAGGAAGAAGTTACAACTTTTAGACGTTTCTGAATGGTTAGTGGATAAATTTATGTAGTTGCTGTGGAGTTGATTCAACTCATCCACTAGCATGTGCCGTCATGTTCATCTTTTGTGCAAAACCCGTATGGACGCCCACTACACATAGCGTTCCTGTTTGTCAAACAGAGCCACACACACCAGGCTAACGTTTATGGTTGCTATCAAATGCTGCGAATGGTCTTATATCTTTTCCAAAATGTCGCTCGGACAGAAACGCTCCTTTAGCAATCGAGCTTGCCAGGCTCGACTTTAGGCTATCCAAGCTAACGAGACTCTAAATAGTGTTCAGCGCTCGTCCGTGCAGCCAACAGTTAGCATGCTTTGCTCCAACTTTTGCCATGGCGTTAGAACTGGTACACTGTTGTCGCTTCCGAAAACAAAATGGTGGCGCCGTGGGTGGAAACGTGCAGATTAAGGAGCGGTAATTTTATAATAAGATCCCCTTCCTACATCACAAGGGGAGTGAAATCTGAGCGGCTCGTTTGTTCACATGCAAGCAGAGAAAAGCTTGCCAAAACAAAGTTACTAGGTTGTCCTTTTCCACGTTTTCTGAGTTGGTAGATGCACTGGATTATAGCACTTAAACACGGAAAAAGTCAGATTTTCATGATATGTCCCCTTTAAATATGTGGAACAACCCATTGGGATTCAAATATAAAACATTTCTTGGATCAGAATTAGTGGTGGGTGAATGACAGCTAATGAGATGCTCATAAACAGCGTTAAACAAATGATTATTTTACACTAGTAATTCTCAACTGCTGGTTTAGAGCGTAAAATGGTTAACAGGTCTGTGCTGACAGCATATCTTACATTATGTTGTTGATGTCAAAGATGGTACTTCTAATGAAACCAATTTAGATGATACTCATGGAAAAAAGAAGTTCTTGCTACATGTTCACGTGAAAAACTTTCCTCTCTCCTGACAAATAATGCATGTTATCTGTACATACAGAGGGATATCAGATGTGTAAAAGGTCAGAGCAAGTGTAAGATAAATGCAGTCGCTCTTGTTTTGATAACAGGCTGATGTTCTTGCAGCGAACCTGTCTCAGCTTCTGTTTCAAATGAAGACAAAATGGCCTGGGAGGGTGATTTAATTTCCACGTGTGACGTGCGAACGCGATCCTGCACTGCAACAATGTGGCATCTGAATGCAATAATCTCAAATTAAGTCATGCATAATTCAGGGCTTGTCATGAGGATGGATTAATAATTCAATAGATAAATAATTTACAAAATAATCAAATAAATAAATAATGACACTCCATAAATAACTCATCAGGATTAGATCATTTCACAAAGCAACCTCACGCACGAATCAAAGCCTGGTCCAGCCGAGGACCTGACATCGTGCGCCCTATTCTTCACCTCGCCCGCTTTTGTGATCCGCCAAATAAAGATGTAGAACAACACTTCCAAAGTGTTATGCATTATGCCACTTTTGGCAAGTGCGCCAGGCTGATTTGCCACTTGAGAAATTACAGAATCTTGCGTTACGCGGAGCTGCGAGGTTTTGAGAGTGGTGGTAAACTGGGTCTGGTTTATGCACATTGCATGTTATCGGTGAAATCTCCTGCATAAATGCATTATCTATCTAACGTGGTTTTCCTTCCTAGGTCACAGTGAGCGTTGTCAGACACACGGTTCGAGACTCTAAGAGAAAGAGAGGTCAGGATGGGGCTACGCATGCCAGCGGTGGCAACTATGCCCCAGTTCCCCTCTCCTGAGACCAGCACCACCATCTGGCTGCCATTCTCTACACACACACACACACAACATAACTGTCAGGTGCCACGGCAACCAGCCCACCGCCCTGTCCCCATAATGCTTTACTGCTTATAAACTACAGGGTTTTTTTTAGCAGTACAATACCAATTATTATTATGCTTTTATGCTTGATAATATGCAGAACCTGTTTTTATTTATTGTTTATTTCTGACTATTGACACTAACAAACAATGAAAAACAAAGAACACAACAAGAGCGATAAGAATAATAACAATGTTAGATATAAAACAATGTTTTAAATATTTTAATTTAATGTTTTTTTTAGGTTATATGCTTTTATGCCTGATAATATGCAGAACCTGTTTTCAATTATAGTTTATTTCTGCTTACTGACACAATAATATATATATATATATATATATATATAAAACATTATTTTTTTATTATTGCTGTTGTTGTGTTTTTTTATTGTTGTGGTCTATCAGTTATAATATTTATTATTGTGTTAATAAAATAGTAAAGAGTAAATAAAAATAAGTTATAAAATCATAAAAGCATATATATGTACCTGATAATTTGCAGAACCTATTTTTATTTACTATTTATTTCTGCTTATTGACACAATAACAAATAAACAATAACAACAATTATATATATATATACACACACACACACACACACACACACACACACATACACACACACACACACACACACACATACACACATATATGTGTGTGTGTGTGCACGTGTGTGAAAATTATTATTATTATTCCAGTTTTAATTTTATTTTTTGTCCCATGTCTAACTGTTGAGTTTAAAATGTGTTTTTCAAATGTGTTTCTTGAGAATGAATAGCATTTACATAAAAATTAATTTATGCAAACAATAAATGAGGTACCTTTCCTGTGAACACAGATGATTCCCGTCGAACACGTGTGATGATGCCATCAGGTGCAACTCTCCATCCTCAGACCTGATATTAAAATAGAAACATGTGATTATTAGTAACAATTATCAATCTTTATTATAAGCGGCTTCATATATTCCTAAATATTGTAGTTCAATAGATTGTCAGAATGATTAAAAGGCAATTGAGGGAAAGAATAATTAAAACCAGTTTTGCCTGAGGCTACATGGGTGATATTTACATCTCATCATATATGCCTTAAAAATTGATAAAACATTAAAATCAATAATCATAATTAATAAAGAGCCCAAGTTTGACCAGAACATATTTATGCATGTCTGCTGTACTCTAAGTTACAGAGTTGGAAAGTGTCAACACTGCTTTGAAATATCCCATCATCTGAACATTTGTGTTGTCCAACATGAGGAAAACAATGAAAGCAAACACTGGAATAATTTATAAATCTTATAAAAGTAAAAACCACCTGAATTCCTCTTTTCTTTCACCTCGCGTGTCGGCGAACGATCACAAACAATGATATTAATAATAATAAACGCAGGACACAAAGATTAATTAAAAAACAAATGCACAATGGACACATGAATTGTT
Organism: Elopichthys bambusa; assembly: GCA_037101425.1. Classification (NCBI taxonomy): domain Eukaryota; kingdom Metazoa; phylum Chordata; class Actinopteri; order Cypriniformes; family Xenocyprididae; genus Elopichthys; species Elopichthys bambusa. Next base: position 33,512,565 of record CM074439.1, on the reverse strand, counting down.
TCATTAGCAGCCAGTTTGAGCAGATGCAGAAATGCCAGGGAAATATTTATGAGGCTCCAGGATGGACAGCGCTTAAGATAAAACAGTCAAAAAATGTGCAACAGACAAAACCAGCAGATCTGGGATGGTGAAGAGTCTAATGAAGCCAGCTGGGTGAGATCCAGACAGGCAGAGGAGAGGAGAGGAGGCGAACGGATGGATGGGAGAGGAGACCCATGGGGGTGGGTGGAGAGACGGAGGAAGACATGAAGGATGTATGGCTGCCGAGGCTGCTGTATTGTATCAGGATGCAGCAGCGGCTCCACGTCTTCCAAACTCCAGGAAAGCCTGTTCCATGCCAAACACTCACATCTGCTAATCACAGTGCAATTACTAGACTAATAGATGTTTTTTTTTCTTTCCCGCTACGTTTTCCACCGTGTTGCGAGGACAGAATTTAGAGTGATTTTGAGGAGCGCTTAAATTTCAGGGGGATACGGCGATTCTGTTTGCTGGATCTTCCCACGTTTTCAGAGATCAGGCTTTAAAAAGGAGCAAAACAATCCGACGTTGTTGAAAAGGATACTTTTGTGGGTTTCTTGACTAGTGATGTCACTTTCAATAGACAGGGTCTGGAAAATATTTTTTTGACATTTAGTTACTATTTTTTTTCCTATACATTTTATGAGGTTTGCAATGATTTAAAACCATATTTATGCGATTTTCCTTTTCTAATAACATTTTCTAAATGTTAAATAATAATAAAAACATGTGTGTAGGTTTGGCTATACTTGTGAGGGCCAAATATCCTCACTTATATAGTGAAATATCATGACAACTGACTAGTGAGGAGATTTCGGCCAAAACATGTTTTCATTTAAATCTAGTGTTTTGCACATGTTTCTGTATGTGATGGTTAGGTTTAGAGGTAGTTGTTGGGTTAGGCGAAAATATAATTAACCTGATATAAAATCAATGGAAGTCTATGCAATGTCTTCACTAATATAGGGGGGACATTATGAGGACCCAACGCCCTTATTTTGTAATGCGGTTTCAGGTTTCAGGCCACACCCACTACATTATGAGGACCCAATGCCCTTATATTGTAATGCGGTTTCAGGTTTCAGACCACACCCCCTACATTATGAGGACCCAATGCCCTTATTTTGTAATGCGGTTTCAGGCCACACCCCCTACATTATAAAGACCCAATGCCCTTATATTGTAATGCGGTTTCAGGCCACGCCCCCTACATTATGAGGACCCAATGCCCTTATATTGTAATGCGGTTTCAGGTTTCAGACCACGCCCCCTACATTATGAGGACCCAGTGCCCTTATATTGTAATGTGGTTTCAGGTTTCAGACCACACCCCCTACATTATGAGGACCCAATGCCCTTATATAGTAATGCAGTTTCAGGTTTCAGGCCACGCCCCCTACATTATGAGGACCCAATGCCCTTATATAGTAATGCGGTTTCAGACCACGCCCCCTAAATTATGAGGACCCAATGCCCTTATATTGTAATGCGGTTTTAGGCCACGCCCCCTAAATTATGAGGACCCAATGCCCTTATATAGTAATGCGGTTTCAGGCCACGCCCCCTAAATTATGAGGACCCAATGCCCTTATATTGTAATGCGGTTTTAGGCCACGCCCCCTACATTATGAGGACCCAATGCCCTTATATTGTAATGTAGTTTCAGGCCACGCCCCCTACATTATAAAGACCCAATGCCCTTTTATTGTAATGCGGTTTCAGGCCACGCCCCCTTACATTATTAGGACCTAATACCCTTATATTGTAATGCGGTTTCAGGTTTCAGGCCACGCTCCCTACATTATTAGGACCCAATACCCTTATATTTTAATGCGGTTTCAGGTTTCAGGCCACGCCCCCTACATTATTAGGACCCAATGCCCTTATATAGTAATGCGGTTTCAGGTTTCAGGCCACGCCCCCTACATTATTAGGACCCAATGCCCTTATATAGTAATGCGGTTTCAGGTTTCAGGCCACGCCCCCTACATTATTAGGACCCAATGCCCTTATATAGTAATGCGGTTTCAGGTTTCAGGCCACGCCCCCTACATTATTAGGACCCAATGCCCTTATATAGTAATGCGGTTTCAGGTTTCAGACCACGCCCCCTACATTATGAGGACCCAATGCCCTTATTTTGTAATGCGGTTTCAGGCCACACCCCCTACATTATAAAGACCCAATGCCCTTATATTGTAATGCGGTTTCAGGCCACGCCCCCTTACATTATTAGGACCTAATACCCTTATATTGTAATGCGGTTTCAGGTTTCAGGCCACGCCCCCTACATTATTAGGACCCAATGCCCTTATATAGTAATGCGGTTTCAGGTTTCAGACCACGCCCCCTACATTATGAGGACCTAATGCCCTTATTTTGTAATGCGGTTTCAGGCCACACCCCCTACATTATAAAGACCCAATGCCCTTATATTGTAATGCGGTTTCAGGCCACGCCCCCTTACATTATTAGGACCTAATACCCTTATATTGTAATGCGGTTTCAGGTTTCAGGCCACGCTCCCTACATTATTAGGACCCAATACCCTTATATTTTAATGCGGTTTCAGGTTTCAGGCCACGCCCCCTACATTATTAGGACCCAATGCCCTTATATAGTAATGCGGTTTCAGGTTTCAGGCCACGCCCCCTACATTATTAGGACCCAATGCCCTTATATAGTAATGCGGTTTCAGGTTTCAGACCACGCCCCCTACATTATGGTGACCCAATGCCCTTATTTTGTAATGCGGTTTCAGGCCACACCCCCTACATTATAAAGACCCAATGCCCTTATATTGTAATGCGGTTTCAGGCCACGCCCCCTACATTATGAGGACCCAATGCCCTTATATTGTAATGCGGTTTCAGGCCACGCCCCCTTACATTATTAGGACCTAATACCCTTATATTGTAATGCGGTTTCAGGTTTCAGGCCACGCTCCCTACATTATTAGGACCCAATACCCTTATATTTTAATGCGGTTTCAGGTTTCAGGCCACGCCCCCTACATTATTAGGACCCAATACCCTTATATTTTAATGCGGTTTCAGGTTTCAGGCCACGCCCCCTACATTATTAGGACCCAATACCCTTATATTTTAATGCGGTTTCAGGTTTCAGGCCACGCTCCCTACATTATTAGGACCCAATACCCTTATATTGTAATGCGGTTTCAGGCCACGCTCCCTACATTATTAGGACCCAATACCCTTATATTGTAATGCGGTTTCAGGTTTCAGACCACGCTCCCTACATTATGAGGACCCAATGCCCTTATATTGTAATGCGATTTCAGGTTTCAGACCACGCTCCCTACATTATTAGGACCCAATACCCTTATATTGTAATGCGGTTTCAGGCCACGCTCCCTACATTATTAGGACCCAATACCCTTATATTGTAATGCGGTTTCAGGTTTCAGACCACGCCCCCTACATTATTAGGACCCAATACCCTTATATTGTAATGCGGTTTCAGGTTTCAGGCCACGCTCCCTACATTATTAGGACCCAATACCCTTATATTGTAATGCGGTTTCAGGCCACGCTCCCTACATTATTAGGACCCAATACCCTTATATTGTAATGCGGTTTCAGGTTTCAGGCCACGCCCCCTACATTATTAGGACCCAATGCCCTTATATTGTAATGCGGTTTCAGACCACGCCCCCTACATTATGAGGACCCAATGCCCTTATATTGTAATGCGGTTTCAGGCCACGCTCCCTACATTATTAGGACCCAATACCCTTATATTGTAATGCGGTTTCAGGTTTCAGGCCACGCCCCCTACATTATTAGGACCCAATGCCCTTATATTGTAATGCGGTTTCAGACCACGCCCCCTACATTATGAGGACCCAATGCCCTTATATTGTAATGCGGTTTCAGGTTTCAGGCCACGCCCCCTTACATTATTAGGACCCAATACCCTTATATTGTAATGCGGTTTCAGGTTTCAGACCACGCCCCCTACATTATGAGGACCCAATGCCCTTATATTGTAATGCGGTTTCAGACCACGCCCCCTACATTATTAGGACCCAATACCCTTATATTGTAATGCGGTTTCAGGTTTCAGACCACGCCCCCTACATTATGAGGACCCAATGCCCTTATATTGTAATGCGGTTTCAGACCACGCCCCCTACATTATGAGGACCCAATGCCCTTATATTGTAATGTGGTTTCAGGTTTCAGGCCACGCCCCCTACATTATGAGGACCCAATGCCCTTATATTGTAATGCGGTTTCAGACCACGCCCCCTACATTATGAGGACCCAATGCCCTTATATTGTAATGCGGTTTCAGGCCACGCTCCCTACATTATTAGGACCCAATACCCTTATATTGTAATGCGGTTTCAGGTTTCAGACCACGCCCCCTACATTATGAGGACCCAATGCCCTTATATTGTAATGCGGTTTCAGACCACGCCCCCTACATTATGAGGACCCAATGCCCTTATATTGTAATGCGGTTTCAGGCCACGCTCCCTACATTATTAGGACCCAATACCCTTATATTGTAATGCGGTTTCAGGTTTCAGACCACGCCCCCTACATTATGAGGACCCAATGCCCTTATATTGTAATGCGGTTTCAGACCACGCCCCCTACATTATTAGGACCCAATACCCTTATATTGTAATGCGGTTTCAGGTTTCAGACCACGCCCCCTACATTATGAGGACCCAATGCCCTTATATTGTAATGCGGTTTCAGACCACGCCCCCTACATTATTAGGACCCAATACCCTTATATTGTAATGTGGTTTCAGGTTCCAGGCCACGCCCCCTACATTATGAGGACCCAATGCCCTTATATTGTAATGCGGTTTCAGGCCACGCTCCCTACATTATTAGGACCCAATACCCTTATATTGTAATGCGGTTTCAGGTTTCAGACCACGCCCCCTACATTATGAGGACCCAATGCCCTTATATTGTAATGCGGTTTCAGACCACGCCCCCTACATTATGAGGACCCAATGCCCTTATATTGTAATGTGGTTTCAGGTTCCAGGCCACGCCCCCTTACATTATTAGGACCCAATGCCCTTATATTGTAATGCGGTTTCAGACCACGCCCCCTACATTATGGGGACCCAATGCCCTTATTTTGTAATGCGGTTTCAGATTTCAGGCCACACCCCCTACATTATAAATACCCAATGCCCTTATATTGTAATGCGGTTTCAGGTTTCAGACCACGCCCCCTACATTATGAGGACCCAATGCCCTTATTTTGTAATGCGGTTTCAGGCCACGCCCCCTACATTATAAAGACCCAATGCCCTTATATTGTAATGCGGTTTCAGACCACGCCCCCTACATTATGGTGACCCAATGCCCTTATTTTGTAATGCGGTTTCAGGTTTCAGACCACGCCCCCTACATTATGGTGACCCAATGCCCTTATTTTGTAATGCGGTTTCAGGTTTCAGACCACGCCCCCTACATTATGGTGACCCAATGCCCTTATTTTGTAATGCGGTTTCAGGTTTCAGACCACGCCCCCTACATTATGGTGACCCAATGCCCTTATTTTGTAATGCGGTTTCAGGTTTCAGGCCACGCCCCCTACATTATGAGGAAATGCTGATGTCATGCGGGGTAATTTTACTGGGTTATTTTTCATTATTTTTAACCACTTGTTGGGTCACTTTGAAAAGGCTGGGTTATTTTTATTTATTTATTTATTTTTACCCAAATGCTGGGTTCAGCTTGCTGGACAAATTTATTGGGTTATGTTTTAATATTTATACCCAGGTGCTGGGTAGTTTTTCTGTATCTCAGCTGCTGGGTCATTTTTAACGTCAATAAACCCCCTACCCAAAGCTGTAGTGCTGGGTAGTCTGTGCCAAACTGGTTAAAACTGGAACTTAACGGCCATTTTGTTTTCTGTTCTGAGAGAAAAATTCCTGAGGGGAAATTCCTGAATGAAATGAAGGTTTATACTACATTGTATTCAAATTATTACTGTACAAAGAGGAAAACGTCTGTAGTCTCACATTTTACCTTTTTTTGTTTACATGTACGCCACAGTCTGCTTGGAACGCTAGCCTTCTACAAACGCAGCATACACCAGATCTACACTCGAAGCAGGCGCCGCCATCATGGAAAGTTTCACGGCCGTCAAACAACGCGCGACCAGGGCTGAAACACGACGCGACATCGCTGTCATATGTTAACAAAGTTGCTGCACGCTCCACTGACTATAATATCAGGGTTTCCAGGTTTTCACAACAAACCCTGCCAAACTGCTACTCCAAACTAGTATTAGGGCTGGTCCCACAGTAAAAATTGCGTTCCGGTGGGTTAAAATCCATGTTTTGGCGGGGTTCCCCTGGTAAAATTCACATTCCAGGGGCAAAATATCATGTTATTTGGGGTCGCTTCAACCCGCGGACATGAAAAACAACCCTCAGCAACAGTGTAAAAGTATACTGCGGAAAACCGCAGACTTGGCAACACTGTATTATAGGAACGCTGTTGATCTAGTGCGCTAGGGTTGTTGTCGCACTATGCGTTTGATGGTTGAAACTTTAATGCCTGACAGATGAGATGGCACAAGGTTTTTTATGTAGCTTTTCAAATATGAATATATAAGATTCCCATTTAATGAACTGGAACAGCCTACTGATACCAGTTTTCATTCCACAGATTCCCATTGGCTGCCGTTTCTGCTCCTGTCACATCCTAAAACATTTGTTTTGGAGTATTTTATACTTTTACATTTGGTGTTTAAACTAGATAGATTTCATGCTGGGTTCATTTCACGTACGATAATGGTTTACACAACACAAACATACAAGGGATTTGTGCCTTTAATGCTTTTAAAAAGTGTGTGTATTTGTGGAAAGTCATAAACTCATGACCATCATAAAGAACAATGAATTAACATTTACCAAAAAAGTGCACTAGAGAGCAGGGGTGTAAACTGTAAATCAAGATCATCACTCGCTTCAAGGTGTTTGATACTCCTCGCAAAATAAATTAATAAATGAGTTCAATAATTAGGCCTAATTAAAAGTACTGAAGCCAAGTCAGGCTAAAGGATTAAAAGTAGCTTGATGACGCACTGGTGAAACAATAGGTCATGTATACAGAATGATATTCATTTAGCCATTTACCATTTTCAATTAGTCGATCTGATTTAGTGAAATAAGACAATTGGAGGAGTACACTACTTTTATGCTGTTTATTTGTCATTTTTGGTATAAATCATCTCCTGCTTCTGTTGTACTGTATGTTAAAGAGCTGCTCGGACACTCATAAGATCACATCTTGTTTTTGATGGACGAAAGAAAATAGCAATAGATTGAAACAATATGAGAGCGAGTTAATACTCATATCTGGGTGAATGATTCCTTTAAAACAAACTATACGTTGTCAAACATAAGCAGTATTCCATAAAAATAAGCTCATCTTGATGGATTTACTAATGAAGCAGGAAGTTGGGGCCAATTGGGTTTAAATAGCCAATAGCCTTCATTATTAACTATCATGAGCCATGACAACAGACCAAAATAAAAGATTTATGCATTCATGAAAATTACATTCATGCATTCATTCCACCAGCCAAAAATTAATAAAATAAATAAAAAATAAATACATACATAAATAATAAAATAAGTTTAAATAAATGAATAAATAATTCATGGTCAGGTAAAACATCTACTAAAATATAAAAATGAAAAATTGCAGCAAAAAAAAAAAAAAAAAAGAAAAGAAAAAGGGGGGAAAAAGGAAAAGTTATACAATAATAATGCAATATTTTTGAATGGCTGATGACAGAGAAAAATAAATACATAAATAAATAATGCATGCTCAGGTTAAATATATACTAAAATATGAAAATGAAAAAAAAAAAGCGCAAAAAAAAGGAAAAATTATGCAATAATAATTAAATACTTTTGAATTACTGACAACAGAGAAAATAAATAAATGCTCAGGTAAAACATCTACTAAAATATGAAAATGAAAAATTGCCGAAAAAGGAAAAAAATATGCAAAAATAATGCAATACTTTTGAATGGATGACAACAGAGAAAATAAATAAATAAGTAAATAAATAAATGCTCAGGTAAAACATCTAGAATATGAAAATGAAAAATTGCCAAAAAATTATTCAATAATAATGCAATACTTTTGAATGGCTGACAACAGAGAAAATAAATAAATAAAAATGCTCAGGTAGAAAATCTAAAATATGAAAATTAAAAACTGCCAAAAAAAAAAGGAAAAAATATTTAATAATGCAATAATTTTGAATGGATGACAACAGAGAAAATAAATAAATAATAAAATAAATAAATGCACAGGTAAAACATCTAAAATATGAAAATGAAAAATTGCCAAAAAAAGGAAAAATTATTCAATAATAAATGCAATACTTTTGAACAGCGGACAACACAGAAAATAAATAAATAAAAATGCTCAGGTAGAAAATCTAAAATATGAAAATTAAAAACAGCCAAAAAAAGGAAAAAATATTTAATAATGCAATAATTCTGAATGGCTGACAACAGAGAAATTAAATAAATAAATATGCTCAGTTAGAACTTCTACTAAAATATGAAAATTACAAATTGCAACAAAAAAGGAAAAATTATGCAATAATGCAATACTACTGAATGGCTGACAATGGAGAAAAATAAATAAATAAACAAACAAATAAATAAATGCATGCATGCATGCTCAGGTAAAACATCTACTAAAATATGAAAATTAAATATTGCAAAAAAAAAAAAAAAAAAGATGATGCAATAATAATGCAATACTATTGAATGGCTGACAACAGAGAAATATCAGCTTATGCATCTACCAGTAGTGTTAACTAATACTAAACAGACGTACCTTGAGCCCATACAGCCGTAGTCAGGTGATATGAGGAGGAGGGACGTTGTCATACACACCCCCGTGTGCACTAATATTTTTTAGTCCTTTTTCCTGGAAGAGAAAGTATGTAAATTAAATGCATATATCTGCTCCAGCATTCACTGAAAAACTGACTTAGTCAACTTTATAAACACACTCAAAGCTAACAGACATGGACTAAAAGCCACAAAACTCCCATTTATTTTAACTTAAATAGGTCATTAAACCAAGCCAAAACTGAATGAATGAACAAAGCAACGGCTTGTTAATCATTCCTGAGAACACACAAAAGTAAGTTTATGACAGAAAACTGCACTTCATTGTCCTGTTACCATTTAACTATTATCTAGACATCTCAGTTAGTACTCTTCTCTTCTAAATCTAATAGCAAAATGTTCATAATTTAAAAGCACTGCCTGGAAAAACATCACCTGGTGTCTCAGAAGGGCCAGAGATGGTGTTAAAACAGCTCTCCAATGGTTGTGCAAATTGAAAATTTTATTTCCCAAAGCCACAGTAGATTCTTCAGTTTGAACAGTTTATTGGGCTGCCTGTGGATCTCTGGAAGAACTGAACACACCAGAGCAGGAGGAAAGGGAAGAAACAAAAGCGTTAAAGGCTGTGCATGCACTGAAATAGAATATAAACGAATTAAGTGCAAACAATTCCACTCAAGAATGTATTCTGGTAACAAGTGTTTTTCTTTTCTCCAATATAAATGGAGACGGTGTGATCTGACATGGTATAAATTAAGTTCGCGGCCACTGTAACGGGCAGACCGCTAATTAACGGAGCTGTGCAGAACTCACGGCGCTTGCTTTTTTGAAAGCGTTGTGTTCAGCGTGCTCTCACACGAATGCTCGCTCCGTGCGGTTTTCACCCAATTTGCCAAAGCAAACCGGATTCTTCATTCTGCGATTACGATGCATCTTCCCCTTCAAACAAATCTCACTCCTTTAAACTTCCTGCATTAAGGAACATTAACATATGGGCTGTGTTTTAAAATTCACATGCAGTCGCATTTTCTAAATGCATGAATTTATTCGCCAGCGAAGGCTGTCCCTCCTGGGGATTGCATAGTAAACATTTGGAACTCATTACTGGTTTGAGTACAGTACACTTTGTCTATTCCTTTCAAACCACGGCTGTCACGGTGGAGGCAATCATTCGGCTTCGGTCGCCACCACAGACCTTTGAACACAAGAGGCCATCCGGAGCGAAGTCACTCGTGTGTACAAACCACAGCACTTCAGACTTTAATGATTCTCAGTCTATAGCCAGAAAGCCTTAAATTATGTAAGACATGAAAATGTTGAGTTTCCCGCTGACATTACACTAAATGTTTCTGCAGAGTTCACAGAGAACCTCCAGCTAGGACAAGACAGCAAAATGCTTGACGTTCGATGCAGAGAAAAACATATTCACATGGGAGCCAGAGAGAACAGACATGGATCTTAACTTTCTCCCATCAGATTATGGAAGTAAAATGGGTTTTGAAGCTGGAAAACATTTTGTTGACAGGGTCACAATTAACATCTGCATGTAATAGTCAATTTTGTTAAGCAGAACAAAAAGTGTAAAGTTCCACTTTACCTGCTGTCAAAGTAAACCAACATGCATTATACACTATATGAATGAAGTAAAATCCTCAAGAAGAAAAACAATTCATCATGTTAGAGCAAAGATATGACATCACCAAATGGAATAGGCAATTATATTAATTATTCCATGTTTTGGAATAGAATACCAGCTATTCTGCCTACTGAAACATGTATAGGCCTATTGTTGTCACATGACCTTATTTTACTTTCAAGTTATCATCTTGAAAGTAAAAAGCAGTTGCTTTTCTAACATTATTTTTTCTAAATAACTACAATTTTGTGCAACAATCTCTTACCTTTTGACGGTCTAATCACATAATGGTCTGGAAAAGAGATGCTAAAAGTCAAGGCTGATTTTACACTCTAAAAAAAAAAAAAAAAATGCTGGGATAAAAACAACCCAAGTTGGGTTGAATTTGAATGGTTGCCCAACCTGCTGGGTAGTTTTATTTAACCCAACTATTGTTTAAAAACGACTATTATGGCTGGCTTAAAATAAACCCAGAATAGGTTGGAAATCCAAATCCTAAGTATGTTAGAAACCCAATTGCTGGGTTTGTCTATTTTCAACCTAACTTAACACAGCATTTTTGTGTTTGCTCTTCCAAATTGGACCAGAAATTAGTATTGCATCCCATTATGGAACTACACTCTAAAAAAATGCTGGGTTAAAAACAACCAAAGTTGGGTTGAAAATGGACAAACCTAGCGGTTGGGTTAAATGTTTGCCCAACAGGCTTTTAACTCAACTATTGTTTAAAAATGACTATATGTTTGGCTTAAAATGAACCCAAAATAAGGTTGGAAATTAAAAATCAGACACATAATTACTAGAGGCAACAATATAATCAAAAGGTGAACATTTATTAATAAGCAATTTAATGTTTATTGTTTAATTATTCACTAAACCTTTTAATAAAAGTTAATTCACTAAACATATTAATAAAATGTTAAGTTCCGACATATTTGGGGTTCATTTTATTCAAGCAATACAGCAATTTTTAAACAATAGTTGAGTTAAATAAAACTACCCAGCAGGCTGGGTCAAACATTTAACCCAACCACTGGGTTAAAACCACCCGGTCGCTTGGTTAAAACCCCCAATCGCTGGGTTAAAACCCAGGGTTAAAAACCATCCGGTCGCTTGGTTAAAACCCCCCAATCGCTGGGTAAAAACTCAGGGTTAAAACCCCCCAATCGCTGGATTAAAACCCAGGGTTAAAACCCCCCAATCGCTGGATTAAAACCCAGGGTTAAAACCCACCCAATCACTGGGTTAAAACCCAGGGTTAAACCCCCCCCCATCGCTGGGTTAAAACCCAGGGTTAAAAACCCCCCAATCACGGAGTTAAAACCCAGGGTTAAAACCCCCCCCCATCGCTGGGTTAAAACCCAGGGTTAAAAACCCCCCCATCGCTGGGTTAAAACCCAGGGTTAAAAACCCCCCCATCGCTGGGTTAAAACCCAGGGTTAAAACCACCCAATCGCTGGGTTAAAACCACCCGATCACTTGGTTAAAACCCCCCAATCGCTGGGTTAAAACCCAGGGTTAAAACCCCCCAATCGCTGGGTTAAAACCTGGGGTTAAAAACCACCCAATCGCTGGGTTAAAACCACCCGATCACTTGGTTAAAACCCCCCAATCGCTGGGTTAAAACCTGGGGTTAAAAACCACCCAATCGCTGGGTTAAAACCCAGGGTTAAAAACCCCTCAATCGCTGGGTTAAAACCCAGGGTTAAAAACCCCCCAATCGCTGGGTTAAAAAACCCCAATCGCTGAGTTAAAACCCAGGGTTAAAAACCACCCAATCGCTGGGTTAAAACCACCCGATCACTTGGTTAAAACAATCCAGTCGCTGGGTTTGTCCATTTTGTCATTTCAAATTCAGCCTCTGCAGATTATGTCAAATGTAATAGGTCACCAAGTTATTCAATGACTACAGAACATTTGCACACTGTGCACAGCTACTGTACACATAATGCAGCAATAGTAAAAGCAGTATGTTAGTATGCAGTTGAAATTATAGCCATATATTCCAAACAAGCAATCAGAAATTCATACACTTGCGATTTCGTGCCAGGCTGATAAACGTTGATGCTGATTTGGAATATACAGAGCCCATATTTACTCTCCACCGGGATGTGATTATTTCTTCATATAATACACTGCACACCGGCCGCAGAGAGAGAGGAAGGTAAACAAGTGCCATCGCGCTTGATTAAGTGACGTTATTCGCTGTCAATGAATTCCTCTGAAATGTCTCTTTCTCTCTCCCTGGGTTTCTCCATCGCATCTCATCAGACACACCGAGAGCTCGTTCGACTAAATGATAGTCGCCTCTCTCGGCTGTTTAAACATACGATAATGACACCCACCTCTCCATCACGCTGTCGGATGGGGCATTACCGCTTGTGAGGAGTTCAGAGATGTACGGCACACCGAGGAACCCACCGCTGACAAACCAATGAGCTCCAATGGAGCCATTACTCCATTTTAATCATAACGCTTAAGAGAAACAATGTGGGCATAAGACGCTGCGATATGTGTCTTTGCAGATTGTTAAGATCGCATTTAGCAGTTACCCATGCACTTCATTATTCAAATGTTGCACAGGTGTAAATTATTGCAAACGTGACATAATTGAAAAGAGGGGCCGGCAGGGTCTGAGAGGAGGGATCCTATACACTTCCCACAATTTTTAAAATGGTGAAACAGGATTCATTAATTATGCAAGGATAAACATTTCAAATAGTATGCGATACTAACAATGTTTCAGCCAATTTTCAAAATTTATAAAAACTAAAGGAATATCACAAAAACATAAAACATTTAGCACATAAAGCATTGTGTTTTCATATAGTGAAAAAAAAAAACTAAAATGTATTTTAAATAAATTTATTTTGTCCTAAGTATACTACAAATACATTTACATATTTATGTGCTAAATAAAAATACTCTGCAATTTTACTTTTGGTATACTTAAAGTCTGCTAAATTGAAACAACTAATTAATGCAATTTTTAATTGTGCAGAAGTAGTGCTGAGGTCCACCTAAAACATTTACTGAAGTATATTTGATTGTGCTAAAGTGGAACTATTCAATAGGTACACTTTAAATATCTTGCATTTAAAGACTAAATATCTAGACCTTATTAATAGTGATATTAAAACACTTTTTTAGGCATAATATTAAGAAATGTGCATTGTGCAATAAAGAAATACTCCAAATAAAGTTTAATTATAAGTTTATATCATTAAGTCAGTGATGTGTCAACTCCATTAAGCATTTTCATGCAATTTTCCAAAATTATATGGATGAAATCCGAGTAATTTTTGTCACAAAACACTATATAAAATAAAACGGGGTTAAAAATTTTACCCAGCAAATTGGGTTGTTTATTTAACCCAGCATAATGGGTTGATTCATTTTTACTATAATACTAGCTTTTATTTTTTTACTTTATACATTAATTAATGTTTATGGATTAACTTAAATCCTCTTAACATTTTGCTCCACACAACTACTGGTTTGCATACTAATTCCTTTGTTTTCAATCATATTTTATATCGTTTTTAATACATATTGCCAACATTTAGGCTTGTTTAACAATTATTAGAAGTAAAAATTAAACATTTAGAAGTAATTCAAGTGTAATGGACCAGTCTCCGTTGTCCTGTTTCCACCATAACAGCGCTGGATCTCGTGCCGGAGATGGCTCGCGTTCGGCGGGGGAACTGATAACTCCAGACCGCCGCCTGTGTTTCACTCGTAGCCGAAAAATGCTGTGACTGACTCCATAACCTGTCCATAAATAATCAGTGTACAGTTCTAAGAACATATTTTAACATCCTAAGAATTTATATGCTGTATCTTTTTGAATAAAATCATACATTTTTATGCAAGGGATCAGGCGTTTGCATTACGCGAAAAGACCGTCACGACACTCGTTTAGGTGACTCACATCGCGGCCCTGTATGTTGCTTTGCAAAAAATTAAACTATATACAGAACAATAACGAATTTTTAGATAAAATAAAACGTACACAAAACGATTTTACCGAAGACATGCACCAATTTGACGGAGCTGCACTGCTCTCTCAAAAAACGCGCAAATAACTCAACCCCTGGGTTGTTACGTCTGACCCAGGATCTGGGTAACACAAAAACTACCCAAACACTGGGTTGTTACTTCTGACCCAGGACCTGGGTAACACAAAAACTACCCAAACACTGGGTTGTTACTTCTGACCCAGGACCTGGGTAACACAAAAACTACCCAAACACTGGGTTATGTCATGTCTGACCCAGGATCTGGGTAACATAAAAACTACCCAAACACTGGGTTGTTACGTCTGACCCAGGAGCTGGGTAACACAAAAACTACCCAAACACTGGGTTGTTACGTCTGACCCAGGATCTGAGTAACACAAACACTACCCAAACACTGGGTTGTTACGTCTGATCCAGGACCTGGGTAACACAAAAACTACCCAAACACTGGGTTATGTCATGTCTGACCCAGGATCTGGGTAACATAAAAACTACCCAAACACTGGGTTGTTACGTCTGACCCAGGAGCTGATTAACACAGAAACTACCCATACGCTGGGTTGTTACGTCTGACCCAGGAGCTGATTAACACAAAAACTACCCAAACACTGGGTTATGTCATGTCTGACCCAGGATCTGGGTAACATAAAAACTACCCAAACACTGGGTTGTTACGTCTGACCCAGGAGCTGGGTAACACAAAAACTACCCAAACACTGGGTTGTTACGTCTGACCCAGGATCTGGGTAACACAAAAACTACCCAAACACTGGGTTGTTACGTCTGACCCAGGATCTGGGTAACATAAAAACTACCCAAACACTGGGTTGTTACATCTGACCCAGGATCTGGGTAACACAAACACTACCCAAACACTGGGTTGTTACGTCTGACCCAGGATCTGAGTAACACAAAAACTACCCAAACACTGGGTTATGTCATGTCTGACCCAGGATCTGGGTAACATAAAAACTACCCAAACACTGGGTTGTTACGTCTGACCCAGGAGCTGATTAACACAGAAACTACCCATACGCTGGGTTGTTACGTCTGACCCAGGAGCTGATTAACACAAAAACTACCCAAACACTGGGTTATGTCATGTCTGACCCAGGATCTGGGTAACATAAAAACTACCCAAACACTGGGTTGTTACGTCTGACCCAGGAGCTGGGTAACACAAAAACTACCCAAACACTGGGTTGTTACGTCTGACCCAGGATCTGGGTAACACAAAAACTACCCAAACACTGGGTTGATACGTCTGACCCAGGAGCTGGGTAACACAAAAACTACCCAAACACTGGGTTGTTACGTCTGACCCAGGATCTGGGTAACACAAAAACTACCCAAACACTGGGTTATGTCATGTCTGACCCAGGATCTGGGTAACATAAAAACTACCCAAACACTGGGTTGTTACATCTGACCCAGGATCTGGGTAACACAAACACTACCCAAACACTGGGTTGTTACGTCTGACCCAGGATCTGAGTAACACAAAAACTACCCAAACACTGGGTTATGTCATGTCTGACCCAGGATCTGGGTAACATAAAAACTACCCAAACACTGGGTTGTTACGTCTGACCCAGGAGCTGATTAACACAGAAACTACCCATACGCTGGGTTGTTACGTCTGACCCAGGAGCTGATTAACACAAAAACTACCCAAACACTGGGTTATGTCATGTCTGACCCAGGATCTGGGTAACATAAAAACTACCCAAACACTGGGTTGTTACGTCTGACCCAGGAGCTGGGTAACACAAAAACTACCCAAACACTGGGTTGTTACGTCTGACCCAGGATCTGGGTAACACAAAAACTACCCAAACACTGGGTTATGTCATGTCTGACCCAGGATCTGGGTAACATAAAAACTACCCAAACACTGGGTTGTTACGTCTGACCCAGGATCTGGGTAACACAAAAACTACCCAAACACTGGATTATGTCATGTCTGACCCAGGATCTGGGTAACATAAAAACTACCCAAACACTGGGTTGTTACGTCTGACCCAGGATCTGGGTAACACAAAAACTACCCAAACACTGGATTATGTCATGTCTGACCCAGGATCTGGGTAACACAAAAACTACCCAAACACTGGGTTGTTACGTCTGACCCAGGATCTGGGTAACATAAAAACTACCCAAACACTGGGTTGTTACATCTGACCCAGGATCTGGGTAACACAAACACTACCCAAACACTGGGTTGTTACGTCTGACCCAGGATCTGAGTAACACAAAAACTACCCAAACACTGGGTTATGTCATGTCTGACCCAGGATCTGGGTAACATAAAAACTACCCAAACACTGGGTTGTTACGTCTGACCCAGGAGCTGATTAACACAGAAACTACCCATACGCTGGGTTGTTACGTCTGACCCAGGAGCTGATTAACACAAAAACTACCCAAACACTGGGTTATGTCATGTCTGACCCAGGATCTGGGTAACATAAAAACTACCCAAACACTGGGTTGTTACGTCTGACCCAGGAGCTGGGTAACACAAAAACTACCCAAACACTGGGTTGTTACGTCTGACCCAGGATCTGGGTAACACAAAAACTACCCAAACACTGGGTTGATACGTCTGACCCAGGAGCTGGGTAACACAAAAACTACCCAAACACTGGGTTGTTACGTCTGACCCAGGATCTGGGTAACACAAAAACTACCCAAACACTGGGTTATGTCATGTCTGACCCAGGATCTGGGTAACATAAAAACTACCCAAACACTGGGTTGTTACATCTGACCCAGGATCTGGGTAACACAAACACTACCCAAACACTGGGTTGTTACGTCTGACCCAGGATCTGAGTAACACAAAAACTACCCAAACACTGGGTTATGTCATGTCTGACCCAGGATCTGGGTAACATAAAAACTACCCAAACACTGGGTTGTTACGTCTGACCCAGGAGCTGATTAACACAGAAACTACCCATACGCTGGGTTGTTACGTCTGACCCAGGAGCTGATTAACACAAAAACTACCCAAACACTGGGTTATGTCATGTCTGACCCAGGATCTGGGTAACATAAAAACTACCCAAACACTGGGTTGTTACGTCTGACCCAGGAGCTGGGTAACACAAAAACTACCCAAACACTGGGTTGTTACGTCTGACCCAGGATCTGGGTAACACAAAAACTACCCAAACACTGGGTTATGTCATGTCTGACCCAGGATCTGGGTAACATAAAAACTACCCAAACACTGGGTTGTTACGTCTGACCCAGGATCTGGGTAACACAAAAACTACCCAAACACTGGATTATGTCATGTCTGACCCAGGATCTGGGTAACATAAAAACTACCCAAACACTGGGTTGTTACGTCTGACCCAGGATCTGGGTAACACAAAAACTACCCAAACACTGGATTATGTCATGTCTGACCCAGGATCTGGGTAACACAAAAACTACCCAAACACTGGGTTATGTCATGTCTGACCCAGGATCTGGGTAACATAAAAACTACCCAAACACTGGGTTGTTACGTCTGACCCAGGATCTGGGTAACATAAAAACTACCCAAACACTGGGTTGTTACATCTGACCCAGGATCTGGGTAACATAAAAACTACCCAAACACTGGGTTGATACGTCTGACCCAGGAGCTGGGTAACACAAACACTACCCAAACACTGGGTTGTTACGTCTGACCCAGGATCTGGGTAACAAACACAACCTAAACACTGGGTTGTTACATCTGACCCAGGATCTGGGTAACAAACACAACCTAAACACTGGGTTGTTACGTCTGACCCAGGATCTGAGTAACACAAAAACTACCCAAACACTGGGTTGTTACGTCTGACCCAGGACCTGGGTAACAAAAAAACTACCTAAACACTGGGTTATGTCATGTCTGACCCAGGATCTGGGTAACATAAAAACTACCCAAACACTGGGTTGTTACGTCTGACCCAGGAGCTGGGTAACACAAAAACTACCCAAACACTGGGTTGTTACGTCTGACCCAGGATCTGAGTAACACAAACACTACCCAAACACTGGGTTGTTACGTCTGACCCAGGATCTGGGTAACACAAACACTACCCAAACACTGGGTTGTTACGTCTGACCCAGGATCTGGGTAACACAAAAACTACCCAAACACTGGAAAAATAACTCCAAAAACAATAACCGAAAAGGCTCAACCCAGGACTTGGGTAGAAAAAATAACCCAAGATTTTTTAAGAGTATATATATATATATATATTATATAATCTCTGAGTAGTCCCATCAAAGGAGTCAAGACAGACATTCAAAATCAGCAGTACACAAAGAAAAGTTGGGCCTAATGTACTGTGTTGATAATAATCAAGTAATTTTTCCATACTGATTCTTCACTGCTGTTTTTAACCCCTATTTTGAGTTATTTTGAGCATTGCACTGTGTTTTAGTATTAAAGGAATTTCTATAGCTTTTTTTCTTTCTTACACTATATCTTGGGGGAAAAAAAATGCGTTTTAATCCAATTTTGTGCATTACAAAAAAAAAAAAAAAAAAAAATTGGAAATCCGATAAAATGTTAAAAATTGTGGTTAATATCACTTATGGGAAATAGTCAAGTGCATTGCATTATGGGATGTAGTATGCAGTGTAGCATGCCACAAATGTTGGTAAATGTAGTGTCATCCAGACAATTAACATACCTCACACAGAATGCATACTGCATTTCTAGTATGAGTAGTGTACCATTCCGATCATAGCCTGCGTTTTCTCCTGTGAGAGAAAACAGACAAGCTCAACACATGTAAACAGAAACGAGCACTAAATATTTCCTTGTTCTTGATTTCAGCAAGCATGCAATAAACTTGGCAGAACTTTCTAGAATGTATGGGCATGACGCTTTCAGTGGTGTTACAGACTATAACAGCTCATACCCTGATTTCAAGGATCAAACTTTGTTTCAGAAATCATTTAATCTTGTTAGACAAAAGAGACTTACGCAAAAAATGCATACTAGCAGAAACATTCAATAGTGAGATGAACAAATTGCTACTCTGAATTTCCAGAAGACAACAGCAAAAACAATGGCCTTTTCTGAATAAAAATGTTTCTGTGAAGACAAGCAAACAAAAGCGGATGGCAGTGACACTCGCTATGGAAAGGCTTTGTTTGCAGATCATGTCTGTGTACGTGTGTGTGTGGGTGTTTGCATGTGTTGCAGGTGTGTGTTTTCAAGCTGCAAGTACACTGTTAAAACGCAAGCAACAAAATCTCATTTGTGGTTTTAAGGTTGAGAGGAGAGAATCGGTGGTCCAAAGGCAGTGTGTGTGTGTGTGTGTATATATATATATATATATATACACACACTAAGGGCCTATACGTACACACACACCCCTAATATGTGTATTGCATGTTTCAACCACATAAACTATTAAACTAACATAAATGAAGTATAATTATATTTTACATTTTATGTTGAAACAAGCAATGCACAGGAGAGTTTAGGTCAGTTTTGTTTTGGAGTGCTACTAATAAAAAAGTAATTTTACTTGTGATCTTAAACTTTTGGACCCCACTGTACATACAATTGAAAAGGAGAAGGAGAAAGAGGAAAAAAAAAACAGCAGGTTGAGATTTTCACTGCAAATACTCGACATGTAACATGCAATACTCAGCATGCTCAGATGTTATATAACAGGAGCTGGGAGCGCTGAGGAAGCTCCTCTGCCATGTAATAACATCTCTATCAGCTCTCCCGCGGGAGCAGGGCCTGTCAGCGCTCGGCTCCGGAGAGACTCATCTTTACACAGTCACCTCGTTTGTTTAATGTTAATCGACTCAAGTCGCATGCTGCTAAACACCATGACCTCACTCCTCAAACATCTCAGAGTCACCTGACCTCACAGAACTATGAATATAGAGCATTTAATTGCCTTGTACTTTAGTGAGGAGAACGACAGACAGACAGACAGATAGATAGACAGAATAACAGAATGATGGATAGATAGACAGAACGATAGATAGATAGACAGACAGACAGAATAACAGAATGATGGATAGATAGACAGAACGATAGACAGAACGACAGAGACAGACAGACAGATAGATAGATAGACAGATAGATAGATAGATAGATAGATAGATAGATAGATAGATAGATAGATAGATAGATAGGACAGACAGACAGACAGAAAGATAGATAGATAGACAGACAGATAGGACAGATCGATAGACAGACAGATCGATAGACAGACAGACAGACAGACAGACAGATAGATAGATAGATAGATAGATAGGACAGACAGACAGACAGAAAGATAGATAGACAGACAGACAGATAGGACAAATAGATAGATAGATAGATAGATAGATAGATAGATAGATAGATAGATAGACAGATAGACAGACAGATAGACAGATAGATAGATAGACAGAGACAGACAGACAGATAGATAGACAGACAGACAGACAAATAGATAGATAGACAGACAGACAAATAGATAGATAGACAGACAGACAGACAGACAGACAGATAGATAGATAGACAGAGACAGACAGACAGACAGACAGACAGACAGACAGATAGATAGATAGATAGGACAGACAGACAGATAGATAGATAAATAGACAGAGACAGACAGACAGACAGATAGATAGATAGATAGATAGATAGATAGATAGATAGATAGATAGATAGATAGATAGATAGATAGATAGATAGACAGACAGATAGATAAATAGACAGAGACAGACAGACAGACAGATAGATAAATAGATAGACAGACAGATAGATAAATAAATAGACAGACAGACAGACAGACAGACAGACAGACAGATAGATAGATAGATAGATAGATAGATAGATAGACAGACAGACAGACAGACAGACAGATAGATAGACGTTCATGCTGTTCTCTTTCTCATTTGACTAGCGGAAGCATCTTCACGCCCCGCTAACGTCCAGGGTCGTCCAACCTGTTGGAGGCGACAGAGCCGCACCCCTCCTCTTGTCCCCGGCTGAACAAACGTGTCTTAAACTAAATGATCCCCATTGTGGAGCTGAATACAGTAGCAGGTGTTCGTTCCTCCCGCCCACCTCCACCCTCTGCATGGCGAGCACACATCACGTGCAGATGCGCCCATCAAAGGGCAACTCGCGCTCCTCCACCAGATAACGTGAAACCGAGATAACAGCTTACTGAGTTTGAAGACTTGCCTGAAGGTGCACTTCCTCGCAGCTCTGAACAATGCGCTCGCTGAGGAAGTGTTTTTAGGTCACATATGGCCGGGCACCGCCAGCAGCCGAGCACACGTTTGTCTTGCGACAGGCGTTCGTGAATTGACAAGAAAACCCGATAATGCCATAGCAGAGATGGAGGGAGAGAAAGGGGGGTGGAGGACGAAAAAAAAAGGCAGTGATTGAATAACAGTAATTAAAGCGGTTATTCGTTCGGCGAGCACCTGCGTGAAGGATGATATTACTCCTTAATTCAGCTCAGTTTAACTTCCCTCAGCCGCTGCTTTTCAACTACACCTCATTAATCGCTGATTGGCATCGAGCTGTTTGCGGGAACAAAATGTTTACTCTCCTCAAACCTCTTTCTCAAGGGCTAGTTTCGTGTTTTTCTTTACCTTGCACATTATTTAAAGGCTGGGTGTTTTTTCTCCCTCTGTTTTTACAGTTATAGACGGGAAAACCATTAAAGACTCTCATGTTTCGTTTGAAACAAAGAGAGCGAGATCTGTAGTTGCGTTTCAGCCTAAGCCAATGTTCGCTCCAAGCCATCCATTGATTTTCAATATGCGACCAGAACTGTGAGAAACAGTGCAGAAACACACAACACTGGTTAGTTTGACAAAGTATGAATTAAAAGGCAACATACAAAATTCAATGCAATTGCAAAAAACATACGGAAGCCCAACAGGGCCATGCATTATTTTTCTGCATTTCTTGTGTTCTTGAGATCCAGACTTTTTGTATACATGGTAATCTTGACACACACAAAAAAAAGACACCCCAGGTAAAAATAAAGTATAATTGAGTGCACTAAAAATACTTAAATACATTCTTATTTTTGTGCTAAATAAAACTGTAAAAGTTATACACTATGAATACACTAATTAAAAGTATATTCTACTTCAGTGCACTTGAAAAAGTATACCACTGATACTTAAATAGATTTCATAAAAGTGTGATTTGAATGCTTAGTTCAATCTTAGTAGACTTCGACAAGTAATCTTGAGTTTAAATTAAACTGATTTTATTAAAAATATATTACTACACTCTAAAAAAGAATTGCCGATTTAACTTAAAGGTTGCCTTAAAAATATGAGTTAATACAATGAAGGCGAAATATTATGTTATTTGAACTACATTAATTATTGAAGTTTATTTGACAAGTGAATAAATGTTGTGATAAATCACAAAAATAATTTTTCACAGTGTAATGTACTAGTTATAAGTACCCAACTGTGGTACTTAAGTATACTTAATATAAATGCACTAATTAGCACTAACACTTAAATTGATTTTAAGTGTAGTCAGAAAAAGTAAACCAAATACAGAAGTGCTTTACTTATGAACATAAAATTTTAGTGTATTTTATATATATATATATACACACTATCGCTGAGTTCTATTTTAATGGATTTTCATGAAAAATACAGTAGAAATGTATTAATTATAAGTAAAACACCATTAACATATACTTAACTACATCATATAAAGGGAATATTAACATATAACACATTTGAAAATAATTATTTAATGTATAAAAATATGTGGTTAATACATTATAAATACATTTTGTATATATTTATTATATATCATTCCTATATTTTAAATAATTCTTAAGTCTCTTTTCTATGTCTGATCAGTATTTTTAAAAGTGGTGACTAAATACATTTTTAACACAGAGATAGTATGTTAAAAGCACATTTTAGTTCACATTCGATAGCACAGTTGAGTACACTTCTATTTTCGCATACTAATATACTAAAAATTATTCTTTAGTACTTCTTAAGATAAGCAAAAGTACATCTAAGTGTACTCAACTGTGCTATTTTGAGACACCATGAATATGAACCAAAAATGTGCTTTTAAAAAATGTATTTAGTGTGTATGAAAGATGGGTTCAAGTGTACTACAAGTGGTAACTAAATATATTTTTAATACAGAGATAGTATGTTCATTTTAGTTCATATTCATGGTGTCTCAAAATAGCACAGTTGAGTACACTTAGATGTTCTTTTGTTTATCGTAAGAAGTACTAAAGCATAATTTTTAGTATATTAAGTACAAAATTAGTGCGTGAAAATAGTAAGTACATTATGGAAGTGTACCAAGTGTGCTGAAATAAAGTGTATTTTAGTGCATTTTGTTTTTCACCTGGGAGAAAAATAACTATTGCATGGCCTCAAAAAAGTAAGATTAAATAATAAAATATTATAATATACTGGCAGAACAATACAGAAAATAACGAATGCATGGCCTTTAAAATTTTTTTTTAATAAATATTACACCATATTGACAAAAATAAATAAATAAATAAATGCATGGCCTTAAACATACCAATGTTAAAAATCTAACTTTTAAATGTATTAGTATTTATATAATATTTATTTAAAAAAAAAAACATCTGAGTGTAATTTGTAAAGTTCAATCATAATTAGTAAAGAAAAAAAAATGAAAATATTTCTTGGGATCCATTTCAGCAAATGTTCAGTGCAATTTACTACATTAAAACGGTTCTTGTTCCTCGCTCTGGGGGTGTAACTGAATTGTGCTCATTTACAAATAAAACACAATTTAAAAAAACGTGAATCTGATGGCAAAAGTTCAAACAGGCAAAGTGACAAATTGCTCCAAATCAGTTAGTTACTCCCTTGCACTGCCGTACATGTACACGAGTGTAAATGAGAGAGAAATGGAGCAGCTGCACCTTTATGTTCAATATTTACTCGTCACCATGCAGCAAGTGATAATGCACAAACCCTTGAAATGCTTTCAGATGAGAGAGATTTCGCTTAAAAAAACGGACACACTTCTTATTTGGGAGAGAATACCTTCTGTTTATTGGATTTTCAGCCATTTCATTGAGCTCCATCCGCTTTTTAAGGTGAAAATGAAAAATGGTATTGAGCAGCGCGGGTTTGTGCATCATATTGTGCTTGATGCAATGTAGGTCAGTGTTCTGCAGCGCCGCAGATAAGACACGGGGAACAAGTGTTGTGTGTACTTACAAGCAAATATCTGTCAAAATAGCAATTGACAGATCTACAAGAGCGCTTTTGGCTTGGGACGTGTTCCTCCATCATTAGCATTTTCAAAAAAAAAAAAAAAAAAGAAAGGGAAAAAAAAAAAAGGCCAGAGATTTGGGCCTATCAGCCTTGACTCGCTGCAGAGCTGGGCTGGCCCAGGTTGTTATCTGTTCAGTACAGAGGTGCAGCTGTTTAGCGAATGGATTTGCTGATTTTTAAAGGGAGATGAGGGGGGAAAAGAGAGAGAGAGAAGAATCAGGTACTAACAACAAGCCTCTCCAAAACAAGCCTTCAGAATTCCGCAAACCTTACCTTGCATCTGAAGCTTGCAATAATTTTGGAAAAGACACAAAAAAGCATGAAAAATGTTTTCTTTATTCACTCTCCAGTCTCCTGAGGGGCCCTCTCCAGCGCCGGGGCCCGACGCCACCCTGGTGGACCGACGAGGCAGAGAGGAAGGGGAACAAATGTGTCGCTTTAGGTGGTATAGGGATGCGGCTGGCAAGTGAGCCACCTTTGTCTGAAGCAATCCCAGCGTAGCTTACTCTCGCAAACACACGCGTGGAGGAATTCTGGCCCTAGCGGGGCCAAGGGGGTGGGACGTTAGCCCCTGGCCAGAGAAAAAGAGGGTGCCTTTACTGAAGCTTCGTGCGTGAAAAGACACATTATCACGCGCATCAGTGTCCCCTGCACCGGAAGCGGCGGTATACTGACAATAAATAGTCAATACAGTTTTATATTGCGTCTACAGTCACTTAAAGAGTTAGTTCACCCAAAAATTAATGAATGGAATTAAATCATTAATTCCACACCCATCTTCGGAACACAAATTAAGATATTTTTGATGAAATCTGACGGCGAAGTGAGGCCTCCATTGACAGCAAGATAATTAACACTTTTTGATGCCCAGAAATCTACTAAAGATACTTTTTGTGCGCCAAAAGAAAATATAACGACTTTATTCAACAATATCTAGTGATGGGCGATTTCAAAACACTGCTTCTTGAAGCTTTACGAATCTTTTGTTTCAAATCAGTGGTTCGGAGCGCGTATCGAACTGCCAAAGTCACGTGATTTCAGTAAACGAGGCTTCGTTACGTCATAAGTGTTTTGAAACTTCAATGGTTCACCACTGGGGGGCGTGACTTTGTGGTGATTTGATGACACAGGAATGAATCGGTTTGAACGATTCACTCACATACGCTACCATTCAAAGATTTGTTTATGTTTCTGAAAAGTATTTTATGCTCACCAAGGATGCATTTATTTGATCATAAATACAGGAAAAATTGTGATATATTTTTACAATTTAAAATAGCTGTTTTCTATGTGAATATATGAAAATGTAACTTATTCCTGTGATCAAAGCTGAATTTTCAGCATCATTACTCCAGACTTCAGTCACATGATCCTTTAGAAATCATTCTAATATGATGATTTGCTGCTCAAGAAACATTTCTGATTGCTATAAATGTTGTGCTCCTTCAATAAATGTTATATATATATATATATATATATATATATATATATATATATATATATATATTTTAGGTCTATGCCTATGCAGCCACATATGCAACAAACTGCGATGCACTGTGTATTCTGACACCTTTCTAATCAGAACCAGCATTAACTTTCTTGAGCAAATTTGAGCTACAGTAGCTCGTCTGTTGGATCGGACCACACAGAACCGCCTATATCCTATATTCCTCCTGTATCCTGGAGGAAACACTAGTACACCGGCTTGATCTCACACTGCAGCAGAAGCACAAAGTGATTGTCAGAAAATAATAAAACTCATTAAAAAAATAGAGCTCAGTGAAGGTGCTTTAAAAATTCAAACATTTGTTATTGATTGAATGGGTCAGGGTAAAGACGCTCTCATTGCTAATCAAAATATATTTCATTTAAAAAAAATTGAGATGCAGGTGCTTTTGAAAATGTATTCATTTTATGCCATTTCCCCCCATAATTCTTTTCCATTACTGCTCTTCATTTCGCCTGTCTATTGAGTGGGTGTCCAAACTAACAATTAAACTATTGTTAAGAGAACAGAAAGCCGGAGGAGTTGCAGTTTCAGGAGATAATAATCAAATATCACTCCACTGTAATCACTGTTAAACTACTTAACCCTCAATTGCACGCACAAAACTAAGACCAACGACAAAAGTACTTGAAACTTCTTAAAATCTATTAAAAGTTAAGCACATGTAAGCGAGCATCACCTGCAGAGCCGTTGGCCGACTGTCGCAATGTTCCAGCTTTACATGTGCTTTTTTCCTCTTACAGCTCGGGTGGGGAATGTTTTCTTGGCCTGCGCCAAGGTCTGACAGATGCTGCCCATCCAAAAGACTCTTGACTCTGCCAAAAATATCAGGCAGGAAATTAGGGAAGGCAATCTATTATTTAAAACAACAAGCGACAGTTCATATGCTTCTGCAACTCTGGAGCGCATCGCCGAGCAAGCGTCGCAGGCGAGCCTGGAGCCATCTGACTTTACTCAAAGAATAACTGCAAACTCGCCTCGGCGCGTTTAGCTCCCCGTAAGCCCCCTTCAACCGCATAATGACTTCTGCACTGAGACAATATAAAATAAACACCTTCAAGCCGGTCTATTAGACAACACTTAAAATCATTTCTCCTTTTTTTTTTTTTTGGTTTGCGGGGGGAAGGGGTGGCGTCTTAATTACTTCCTTGTTGGAGTGAGCTTGAACGTTAACGAGGGATGCTCCTTTCTCTCCGCGGCGAGCGTGTGTAGTTTATTCGTATAATCAGCTAGCTGTCGGAGACTGGATTAGCCCCTCCACGGCGAGTGAAGTGTTTAACATGGCACGCACGATGGGCTCAAACAAGCTCTCTGCCTGCCTTCTCTCCACAAACACTCATTGTCATTAATTTGATTTGCTTATCGCCCCCTTCCCCCCCTTTTAAAAGCTCTCCATTTCGCGTTCGGCAGCCTCTTCTTTCAAACGCCAGTGCAAATGAATGCACCCGCTGCTAAGAATTACCAGGTAAAGAAAAAGAGTTAAATTAAGATGAAGAATTGTAAAATGTTTCCAGTTGGAAGAGTGTTGATTACCAGGGCTCTGGTCCTGCAGGATTACCTGCGATTTATCCTCATATTTTGGGATGCCTCGCCCTCCACGTTACGTTCTTCTCTCTGGGGGGCGCGGAAAGCAGCTTGCATGCACCTCTGCCAAAAGAGTTTATTAGAGCAAATGGTATTGTAAGCCCTATGGAAGGCATACCTTATGTGAAGATTTAAAAGATATTAAGAAGATTGTGAGGCCCAGAACCCAGGTGTGTCGGGTAATAGTCATTGTCTTGTACATGTGTGCGAGGATGAAACGGGGCAAGGTGCCAGCGAGAGAGGATAAAGAACACCCCAGGCGGCTCTGTAATTTACACCCAAGTGGAGAGATTCCTAGACGCTGCTCTCTACGCTTGAGTCTTTACTAGCTCTGCTTCATATTACCAGGATAATAGAGTAATATGGGCGAGATAAACGCACGTGGGATCAACCATGAGTTCATCTGTTTGAGCAATGGGTTTAGACTAGAATTGCAATTGAGTGTCCCTGATTGGACTGCAACTTGTGCAATATGTGTGTATATAATATTTATTAGGGTACATGTATTCGGCCTGAACCATCATGGTTTAGTGCACGCAGTCAGACGACGAATACAGTCAGTCACAGGCGAATCACACTCCAATCCAGAAGGGGGCGTGCACAGTAATGCAACGCTGTTTGCTAACCGCCACAACAGGAAAAGGCGCAGAAGAGACGATCGACTGATCAATATGTTTACATGTAATCTCTCAACCGGTGTTTTAACCGCAGAAAGACATCAATAAAACAGCTTGAGAATAATATCTCACGTAGCATTACATATACCTTAGGCAAGTCATTTAGTGTCCACAGCATGTTAGTTCACTAGAGAAATTAACTCTAGAGGGGAATATATGCACTATATTCGCTTATATATTCATTATATTTACTTTACCTGTTAGTAATGTCTTAATTATTTAATATGTTTAAGGGTCATTGAAAAAAACCTAATGGAGTTTTATTAAGTGTTAACAATTAGATTATGTGGTTTTTATAATTAATTAATACTGCTTTCATCATTTTTTACAAGATGGACAAAATTTGTCACCAAAAAAGTAGAAAAGTTCGGTTTAACCCAAATTTACTGAATTACTTTTGGTTATACCGAATGACAATATTTTCAAACAATGCTAACAGGCTGATATCTAGCTAGCAATCAAACATTTTATATTTAGTCCAAGGTTTTTAAAATATTACAACATTTTCCATGTTTTATAGCAGTTGTACCGAATGACCTGATGTTTCGGGACATGCATATAATCAAGTGAAAACATGAATTTTTCAAATAGTTAAGAGAGAGTTAGTTACTTTGCTTCATGACCATGTGGTCCTTTGCAGGTGTCTGAATGATGTCACATCCTGTCACATGGTATTGACTGCATGACTTGATCCAAAATGGTCCCTTTATATTAGTCACTCCGAATGACATCAATGAAATTCATTTTTCCGGACATTCTTTCAAATTGACAAAGCAACGACTTCTACACATAATTTTGCACTATGTTGATATATGATGTTGTAAAATCACACCAGCATAAAAAATATATACATTTATTACATTTTAACATATTTTAATCACAAATGAAATGGCTGTATTGGCCTTTGGACGGTTAAACCGAATGACCTTTTGACACTTCAAAATCTTTAAAATACATTTATATGTAGCAAAATATAATTAAAACCTTTTGGATTCAATAAAAGAGATCTAGTTGTACTACCTCACATACTTTGGATGTTATATCTGTGTTTATTATTATTATTAAGGCCTATGGACAAAAAAAAAAAAAAAAAAAAAGACCCGTCACGTCATTGACTCTTAAATAAATTTGTCATGAAAATAAGTTATGACAGTAACTGTATACATTATATTTAAAAAATTAATTGGAGTAATAATTTTATAATTAGATTAAGAAGTTAATGCAAAACCTGCCTTATGAGCAATTTACATGTTTTTTTGTTTTTTTATTTGAGTGTTGATTATAATATCTAAAAATAAATAGCAACTGAATTTAATAGTTTGGGCTCTGTTATTAATTGTAACCCTAAATATTATAGTAATATGCAAGAAAGGGATTCCTGTATATAGTTTAGAGCATTAGCTGAGATGTGTGTGTGTATATATATATATATATATATATACACACACACACACACACACACACATTACATTTTAAATGTTAATTATAATTTAATTTATTTAAAGAGACAATGTGACAACACTGAAGAAATGACACTTTGCTACAATGTAAAGTAGTGAGTGTACAGCTTGTATAACAGTGTAAATTTGCTGTCCCCTCAAAACAACTCAACACACAGCCATTAATGTCTAAACCGCTGGCCACAAAAGTGAGTACACCCCTAAGTGAAAATGTCCAAATTGGGCCCAATTAACCATTTTCTCTCCCCGGTGTCATGTGACTCGTTAGTGTTACAAGGTCTCAGGTGTGAATGGGGAACAGGTGTGTTAAATTGGGTGTTATCGCTCTCACTCTCTCATACTGGTCACTGAAAGTTCAACATGGCACCTCATGGCAAAGAACTCTCTGAGGATCTGAAAAAAAGAATTGTTGTTCTACATAAAGATGGCGTAGGCTATAAGAAGATTGCCAAGACCCTGAAACTGAGCTGCAGCACGGTGGCCAAGACCATACAGCGGTTTAACAGGACAGGTTCCACTCAGAACAGGCCTCGCCATGGTCGACCAAAGAAGTTGAGTGCACGTGCTCAGCGTCATATCCAGAGGTTGTGTTTGGGAAAAAGACGTATGAGTGCTGCCAGCATTGCTGCAGAGGTTGAAGGGGTGGGGGGTCAGTGCTCAGACCATACGCCGCACACTGCATCAAATTGGTCTGCATGACTGTCGTCCCAGAAGGGAGCCTCTTCTAAAGATGATGCACAAGAAAGCCCGCAAACAGTTTGCTAAAGACAAGCAGACTAAGGACATGGATTACTGGAACCATGTCCTGTGGTCTGATGAGACCAAGATAAACGTATATGGTTCAGATGGTGTCAAGCGTGTGTGAATCATCATCTGAAGTGGTTTTTAGACACATTTACATAGACTGCTTAATGCAGCTCATTGGTAAATAATGTTTTTAAATTTTGAATTTAGACATATGTAAAAAATTAAACTTAAAAGTTTGATATTTTAAGTAAAAACAGTCTATGTAAAGTGTAAATATGAAAATAAATGTACTACATTTACCGCCAGTAAGTGGTGGTAAATCTTAATGTGTGAGTCATTCATTAAGTCGTTCAAAACGCAGATTCATTCATTCACCGTGGCTTGGAGATGCGCAATGTCAGATTCGGCCATTTCGCCTCACTTCTCTGAATGACGATGGATGAAGATTTGGTTGCGAAGCGAAATGTAAAAGCATATTTAAGCAAGTTTCTCATTGTACTGTTTTGTTGTCATTATTTTTCATTAAGAATAATAATGAATCCACCCATCATTCAAGCAATTGCTGCCTCCAAATTGCAACTACTTTAAAAGCGAAAGTAAAATGGCAGCACGGGTATTCATAACGGTGCATGTTTTTATACATTTTTGGTGGCATTTTTGCCCTCAAGCCCCCGTTAATTTCCGACCTTGCTTATGATAATCTAAATGTAGTATTTCCAGTTAATTTGGCTGAAACATCAGCAGCGTGAGACTGTCTTGTAAATGCATATCACAAGTTTCACCTTTGGAGTGTAGTCTATCGCGCACGTTTTTTGCACTTGCTCTGCTGACTGAAGCAAAGTCTTTGAACGAAGGCATGAAAAGCAGCCGATTGCAGTGCGAAACATAACTGTTGTTCAGTGTAGATGCATTTTAGATGTACTTTTTGTTCTGATTGTATTATAGTTCTATTCATGAGATTCGATCGGGTCACTCGCACCAGTGCGCCTAAATACACACAGTTATTTTCAGGCGCAAATGCGAGCGAAATGTTCGCACTGTAGAGCCCTGCCAGGTGAGGAGTACAAAGACAAGTGCGCTATATATATAAAATTTAATATCTTACACTGTCCTGTTATTTGTCGGCAAATTGGTAACGCTGTTGCCCAGGAGTTGGCAAAATAATATTTTTCGCTAGTACGCAAATGTGAAGACTTGGCCAACATTAACGTGTTCATACGATGTTCTGCCGGTAATTCACCTCAGAACTCAGGGGGCGATAAGAGTTCCCTTTAAATACCAGCCATCTTTGCTTCATGGGTGCTCAGTTCTGGAAACATTTTTTCTAGGTAATCACCTGAGCATTAAATGTCATGTAGTCAACCTATATTAGGGGAGGGGGGGGGGGGGAGGTCACCGGTAAAACGTACAGTAAAATGAAATATCTGTCATTTACTGTTTGCATACAACGAGCATCAAAGGCAAAAAAGTTACCCACATAATTGTGTAGTACTACCAGCAGGGACAACTGCTCATACTAACCATTCAAACCTTGACCTCTTGGTTATTATTTAGGCAACTGGTTATAAACAAGTAGACATGCTCAGCAAGATTTTCTTGTACTATTAGCTGACCTGAAAGAGAAAACTGTTTGTTTAAATTTACACTAATACCCACTCCTTGCAGAAACACTGCAAACGCAACACGTACTTGCATCTGACCTGCAAGAAATTGAGCCTGAGTAACTAGAAGCCTTTACGCAGTTACGTGAACACAGAGTGTGTTTTAGGCCTTAGCCATAATGACGTGCACACGCAATTATACAACCTGCAAATGAATCTTCACTCCTGCAAAAGAACACAGAGGCAACTTTTGATGGTTAACAACAACCTTGGAGTGAACATATCGTTGGCATTCAGCATGGATCAATGACGGGGGGCTTTCTGTGTCTAAAATACTGAGCGTCTGAGTACTGTACCCCATCAACATCTTATCCTCATTATGCTAAAAACATTATTCCATGTGCAACACCTGCGGAATAAATTTACCATTCAGATTTGCTAGGGATGATCAAACAAGTCTGAAACACTGTCATTATTTCTACCTCCAACACGCCGGTGAAAATGACTAGTTTTCCTGGGTTTAAGGGAATTATCAATTCAACTGGAAGTAAACTTCATTTTATCGGTTTAATTTACTTAATTTCCTAAATAGTGATAGAAAAGAAGAAAAAAAAGCAAAAACGCAAAAGCACACCTGAACACGTTCCCTGATTGAGGTGCTCAAATGAGTTTTAAAACAAAGCAAGACACATTTAATGCGCCCCGGGGAACACAATACTTCACTAATGTGTCATTGTTTTGCTCCTTTTAACAGAACTCGAAGATCGCCAGGAGAGCTCGGCAAAAACGAGGAGGGCATGAGTGTCTGCCGCATCCATCCATCTGGAAGACGGCAACAAACAACATTTATCCAGCTCTGCACCGGCACGCTAACCTCACACTCAAAAGCTAGATAAAAAGAAATGAGAGCTAATGAATTAAACCTCCCCAGATATAATTCTGTATTGGCGGTAATCAGGCGCTGTGCCCATGAATATACATGCCCAGCATCAGCTGAAATCCTGTTGGTGGTCAATATTCTTGAAGCTCTGCCAGCGTGGGAATATTCCTGCTTCGTTCTTCTCTGCTTTAATGTTATCAGGTAACACACACTGGCATTAAATCCACAACATAATAAAAGCCCTTTCTGGAAGCCTTCAGAGCAGACAATGCGGCTCTCGCCGAAAGCCCTTTAAATGTTCCTGTTTAATGTCATTACGGAAGCACGAAGCACGCAGGCTTGTCGAGGCTCAGCTTGAAAAGGGAAACCCTACACAAGACCTCAAGGTACATTTGCTCAGACGAAAGACAAAACGAAAGGAAGAAAGCAAACAGAACAAACAAACGAGTCGGTTTATTACGTTGGGGAGATGAATGGCAAAGCAACAACTCTAGCCATCTCCGCTGACAGCTTTTAAACCCAGAGATTTGTGCACATTAGTCACACATTTTAGGAAGAAGGTGCTTTATGAAGTGCATTGATTGGGATTACAGTTCTATCTCTTCCTGTCGTTCTTTCATTATAAGACCTGTCGCTGATTTCAAGGTTGCCAAGCGCTTCCTCAAAATAAAAGAACGAGGGAGCTTTTGTCCTTCGTTTTCGAAAATGCAAATGCCTTTTGCATTAGGAGGTGTAATCTACGATTAATATTTTTTAATGATTCCTTTTAATGAAGTTCTGCTGTTTATTAGCTTAATAATACATCCATTTGCATGCCTGAAATGGGAAATGCACCACACATATGATCGGGATTACGTGCTGATGTGTCTGTACGACTAGGATTTAAATAAATTTAGTTCATTGTGAAGAAAAACAAAAAAAGTATACCCGACAGAAGCGTTAATTAAGCCAAAGGGCGTACAAAACCCATAAGACATTCAACTTTCTAATTTCTACGATCATTATCAATCGCTCTTATTATTAACGAATCTGGGACAAATTTCCCTGACGGTTTTTAGCAATCCCAAGTCCACAAAGTGGTGATGCAGCCTGAATTATTCATATTAGCGGTCAATCTGTTTCTAAAAATTAACAGAAATTCAGCCATGCTCGCTTTTTATTTTCCCATAATCTCCTGAGCCTTATTTTGTAAGGACGGAGGCTGACTTTTGTGGATGTGGGAAATCAATAGTGCTGCCGGAGGGCAGGCTCTCATTTATGTAAGAAATGCCAAGAGGCTAATATTAGAATCATAAACAAAAGCTTTGTCTTTTATTCCCTATGAACCATTCAACATAGCAGCGGATTAAAGTGTGGATGAAATACTATATAGACAAGATTCCCTCAGGACTGGTTCCTCCTCTTCGGCATTCTCTTGGAGAGAGAGAGAGCCCACTGCACCTTAGTGCTGAAAGAGAGGAGGAGGACGACGACGACAAGGAGGAGGAATTAATTTCTGCCCTCTGGGAATAACACACACGGGATCTCAAGAGTTTGAATGAATCTACAAATCTAGCTCTAAAAAGATTAAATAAATAAGCAGGGGAGGAAGGCGAAGCTGATCAATGTGTATTCCCTTCTGTTCGCTTTCCTTGGAATGGCCACCAAGGACATGAAGCGACGCACCCACCTTAAACACTGAAAATTCAAGCTTTTTATTCAGCTCATAGCTGAGATTTGTTAGCATTCTGCTAAGTGGCAGAAAGTACACAAAGTTTATCTAATGAATGTGGGGAAAAAATATGGGGGCGACTCTTAATAAGTAATTTCTTTATATCGTGACAGTAAGTTTGCGATTATCTACAGATAACCTGCTGGGGTTGTGGCTAAAAAAAAAAAAAAACACCCAATAAAACTTCCGGGCAATAAAACACAATTATTGCTCTTCAGTACAATAAATAAGTGCCTCTGATCAAGAACAATATACCTGGAAATAAAAGACACAAAGAAGTAGGTGATTGCAAACCCAAAGACTCCAATAATCCACTCTCATTCGCCGGCGTACAGAGGGAATCCGGTGGGGTGCGGGACCGTGCGAGGGGATCAGAGAAAATGAGCGACTGTATTGACACACGAATTTCCGCACAAAGTCTTGTGCAACTGCTCGGTTCATGTGTCAACAGCGTTCATTCCACTTAGTCCCTGCACTCACAACGCTTATCTCGCTTATGATCTCATTTCATCAGTCTGGCCATGTTCCCCAAGAGTCAAGCTGTCACCCAGTGCATCCAATTTAATGATGCGGGATTGAATCGGATATCATTTCGCCTTAGTCTCGAGATTGGCCTTTGGTAAGTCGCATCCAATTACACTTGCGCTACAAATGGTCATTTCTGTATGCTTTCCAGAAGCTTTTACTTCCACAGATCTCACTATTTAGGTTCCCACCCGGCCTGCGATTACCTTTAAAGAATTATCACAAGCTTTACTCACCCTCAAGCCATCCTAGGTGTATAGGACTTCCTTCTTTCTGATGAACACAATCGGAGTTATATTAATAAATATCCTGATGTATCCGAGCTTTATAATGGCAGTGAACGAGTTTGAAGCTCAAAAAAGTGCATCCATCCATCGTAAACGTGTACTCCACACAGCTCCGGGGGTTAATAAAAGCCTTCTGAAGCGAAGCGATGTGTTTGTGTAAGAAAAATATTCATATTTAACAAGTTCTAAAGTATATATCTAGCTTCCACCAGACCAAATTCAACTTTTGAAGAAAGTCAGTTACGCTTACTTCCCAAGTTGAATAAGGAAGGCTATTTTAGATATTTTACTTCATATCTTGTTAAATATGGATATTTTTCTTACACAAACCCATCGCTTCAGAAGGCCGTTATTAACCCCCCGGAGCCGTGTGGAGTACGTGTATGATGGATGGATGTGGATGAAAGCACTTTCTTCAGCTCATACTCGTTGGTCCCGTTCACTGCCATTATAAAGCTCGGATATGTCAGGATATTTATTAATATAACTTCAGTTGTTTTCATCAGAAAGAAGAAAGTCATATACACCTAGGATGGCTTGAGGGTGAGTAAAACTTGGGGTAAGTAAAACTTTTTCCATTTTAAAGTGAACTAATCCTTTAAGTTTTGACCTGCTGGGAAGTCTCCGACCTTCGACACCTTGCCCAAGATGCTCCCAAGTCCCAATCGCAAACAGGGAAGCAGTTTACACACAGCATGATCTTGTCCTCTTCTTGCCCAAGCTACTCCCACCAGGGCATTGTGGGAAGAGTACAACTGTTGCGAGTGGGTGGCACATCTGTTCCCAGAGACAGCCCATGCCCTGGGGGTCAACCTGCAACACAGCTATCATTTCACATCCTCCTCTAATAACTGCTCTGATATTCCTGTCGAGTTGAAGACAAAGGGCTAGCATAGGGTTGCCTATTGTCTGATCAGAGGCACAGCATTTTTAATAGTGGGTGTATTAAGAGTCATGTTTGTCATGCACTGCTCTATCATTCCATCTGGTGCATGTTTCTCATGTAACAGGTTACGTGCATTAAAAATATGGAATATGTTAAGTGCATCTTGTTAGAAGCACCATATGCGTATTATAGTGTTCATAACATGTTTCCAAACTATTTACACACACACACACACCTTCCACTGCATCCACAAAGGCCAGTGGGCGGTGAGCGGAAACAAAGGAGAAACTTTCTTAGAAACTTACAAGCTGTGAATTTGGCCACTACAGACCAGCACACGCGCTAACGATAATGCAAATTCTCTTTCGCAAGTGCCCTAAATAGACTCACTTCTGCCTTGGCTGCTGCCAAAGAAGTTCTTACCACGGCACGGGCGCAGATGAGCTGGACCGAGGCTGCTGAGGTAAGTTTGATCAGGAGCTGGAGGTGTGGATACACGTGTGGGTGTTTGTGTGTCCGCGTGTTTAGGCGTTAACGCTGAGGGGGAGCCGGTGGGCTTGGGTAGGAGAGGGCGAGTAGAGAGCGTGGAGGATGAAAGATGGAGTCTAATCCTCCACATGTGGCTGCTTTTTCTTTTTTTCTTTTTTTTAAGGAAAGCCAACTGGAGCCATTCTTTGGACTGTAGGCCAAGGGCTCCAGGAAAGCATTGCCCCGAGCCAAAGCACACAGTGTGAAATGAGAAGCTAAAGCTTGAATGTGCTTTTGTTTATCAGAAAAATGCACTCTAAGTGGGATTGGCAGTATAAGGCCCAAACTCTATAAGTCATATAGACTGGCATGGGCCGGAACTGGGAATGTTGCAGAAGGGAGGTTTCAGGCAGGAATAAGGCTTGCCGAGCCGCTGGCAGCCCCTCAGCCCGTCTTGCTCGCTCCCTAATCTTCACTCCAGCACAAAGGAGGATCAGCAGGGTCAATCTAAAGTAAGGAAATGTGGTCACAAGTTGAATTGGGGAAAAATCTATGGCTATGTCGCACACAGTTCCATCGAAGGATGCTGAATTGCGAAAGGCCCCTACAAAGCCTTCAGAACTGGGCCAAGGACTGATCAATCTCAAACAATAGCTGCGATCCCGCACTCACAAAGTGACGGGATTGCGACGGAATGTTCACATTCACATCAAGCGGCTTCCGTGGCCCGAACAGAAGCGCAAAGTCAGAGGAAAGTTAGCGGCTTACAAATTGGCCACTCGGCACAGTGTGTTATGCATTATTTTCAACAAAATGATGTCAAACGGAAATACTTTAAGTATTGCAGATTGCAGTGCCAGGGAAGCTAAAGAAATGATGCACGCCTCTGCATCTGAAGCAATGTAGCATCTGAAAAATAGACAAGGATTAGTTCACTTCAGAATTCAAATTTCCTGATAATTTACTCACCCCCATGTCTTCCAAGATGTTTATGTCTTTCTTTCTTCAGTCGAAAAGAGGAAAACATTCCAGAATGTTCTCCATATAGTGGACTTCAACAGTTACCAGCGGGTTGAAGGTCCAAATGTCAGTTTCAGTGCAGCTTCAAAGAGCTCTACATGATCCCAGACGAGGAATAAGGATGATCTTGCATTTGTGGTTAAAAAAAAGTATATAATTTAAATAAATAAATAAAAAAAAAAAGACCAATCGTTTCTCTAGATAAGACTCTTATTTCTCATCTGGGATCGTGTAGAGCTCTTTGAAGCTGCACTGAAACTGACATTTGAACCTTCAACCTGCTGAACCCCAGTGAAGTCCACTATATGGAGAAAAATCCTGGAATGTTTTCCTCAAAAACCTTAATTTCTTTTCAACTGAAGAAACATCTTGGATGACATGGGGGTGAGTAAATTATCAGGAAATTTTTTAATTCTGTAGTGAACTAATCCTTTAATGCATCTGTTTTGTTTGGGGCTTTTTTTTTCGGTAGAATGTGCAATAAAGGTGATGTTAAAATACAACTTCTGCAACTTATAAGTAAGCCATTTATAGGTTGATCCCTCTGAAATGCGTAGACATTGAACAGCCTTTTCCAACCAATGGCCGTCATTAAATCAGCAGTATGACAAAGTCACAAATATTAGTCAAATGATCATGACGATAACAAATGAGCCAACTCTTCTAGAGAAGGTAACCGTCGACCAATACGAGGGAACAATGAACTGACTGGAGTGTCTTCAAACAGATTGTTGATTTGTCATTCATCGGCCCTCTGAAGGATCTGGCTCTTTTTAAATGAGTCTGTGCAAACAGAGCAGACGCACACATTCTCAATGCATGCCTCTCAATGCACCGTTCCATGAAGAGTAGCGGGGCACACCAACAGATGTATGTCTAGACATCGATCTGCACCGCATCAGGGAGGAAGCAGAAAAAGTGTTGTTAGACGCTGATCTCTGGTGCCAGCTGCTCGTTTAAATTGCCTTGTTTTACAAACAAACTGACTCTTAGAACTTTCTCACAGTTAAATATGAGGGAAGAACGCCGCGTCTGACATGTACAAAGAGACTCTAAATTGGGAGGCAGTGGAATGTGATGCGTTTCGTACAACAAAGCTGAACAGAAAGAAACGCTTAAATGCAATATTCCCCCAGTTTGTAGGCAAGAAAGCATGAAACGTAGACAAGGTCAATGTTGTTCAATGCTGTATTATGGGAAAGTGCATGTGCTACAAACTCAAGAAATGTAAACTAATGCTAAAAACCTCTTTCCTGCACAATGATCCAATAGTTCTAGAACAAAAGGCTATGAAAAGAAACAAGGTGCTTTAAAAACATTAGGCTTTATAGGCTAATTAACAGAAATCTAATGAGCCAATTACGGTGAACTGATGAGAGAAGTTTGATGAAAGGAGAAAAAAATGCAGGGGGGACTGCTGAGAAAAATAGAGAAATACTTCAGGTTACATGATGAAAGATAAATGAGTGTTTCAAATTGATGGGGGTGATTAAAAGCAAAGCTAAGAAAAATGAAATGACAATAACTGGATATAATCAGGCAAATCAAGTCTCCGTTTTAATAACAATATGAAGTTACAATTCTGTAATGATCTAATACCAAAATGAAAAGTAGTAACGTGTCATTATATTCTAGTTGTTTTTTCTGGAGGTGTTAATGGAATAATGTGAGTTTCAGAAGTTTTACGGCCTGCTGAACATCAGTGATGATGCTTTATGATGCTTTATTTTTAAAACTAAAAATCATAAATGCCTCAGGTTAAAAAAGTAATTATTCTGATTAACACATAGGGTTTTCAAACTATTTGGGTGCTAAGTAACAACAAATATCACAAACTTTTTTGGTATATATAGCAAACTAAATAATACAACATGCTAATTAGTGTTTCTCTCAATGAAATGCTTAAAAACTTGTTGGAAGTCATTCACGTTAAATAATATGATAAATATTTGTTTTAAAAAAAAATAAAGCATACTGAAAATAAAAAAAATAAAACTGTGATTTCATTTCTCCTTTTAAACATTCAAACTTAAACTCATTCTGACCATATGCATTTCCATTTCTATTAAAGGGATAGTTCACCCAAAAATTTCCTCACCCTCAAGTTGTCCAAAAACTTGTACGAATTTATTTCTTCTGCTGAACACACACACACACACAAAAAAAAGAAAGAATGTCCGAAACCAAACAGTTGAAAAATACCATGGAAGTCAATGGAGACCAGAAGCTGTTTGGTTACAAACATTCTTTAGAATATCTTAGTTTGTGTTCAGCAGAAGTTTAGAACAACTTGAGGGTGCGTGAATGATGACAGAATTTCATTTTGGGGTGAACTATCCCTTTAATTTCCATTGAACTGAATTCAAACAATTATGCTTGAAAGACTTGCATGCAATAAATCGAACAAATCATTATCATACAAGTTTTACTCCTAACAAAGAGTGATATCTATCTGATGAAATGCATTTAGAAAAATATTTGGAACAAATCAAAACTTAATCGGATCATACCGTATAAAAAAGAGTGGCGCACACATATGTGAGGTGTGACACGTAGAGTGGCCTGCTGGCCAGTTGTGTGCTGGGACGCCTCCAGCTCTCTCCAACTCAGTGCATCTTTTCCCAGCAGGGGGCTGGCCATGCGGAGAGCGGGCGGCCTGGGGCAAGACTCTGTGTCAGCAGATAGTGCAGAGGGGTGGGGGGCGCACAGGCCGCGGGGAAGATTCAGGAGTGCCGGCCTTCGCCAAGACCCACACTCTCTTGGCATTTTGGCAGGGTGGAGCGGCACAATAAAATGATCCAATTTAAGCTGGTTTAGAAGCGCCTGAGAATATTCAAATATTTATTTTTTTCCCAGTTTGCTGCTCTGACGATCGCTGCAGATCCGTGTTCCTGCAAGCCTCGGAGACTGTGTGTAGGTAGCCAGTTGGCGGGGATGTTCTGTCCCTTTGGTCTTGTTTCGGCCTCTCTGTTCGACTTCTCTGACCCGGTTACCTTCGCTGTTGTTATCTCACTCCTGATATCCAACACAATGCCTGAAGACAATCCAAAATAAATGGAGTGTTTTGGGACTGCTGGGAGAAAAGAAGAAGAAATTGCCTGTGTTATGCACTTTATGAGCACATAAATAAACAGAGAGGTGCAGTCTAGGTCTATGCGGTATATAATGTGTACAATGACTTCAAAAATGGTTCATCTAATGAAAAGTTTTGGGTCAGTAAGATTTTATCATGCTTTTTTAAATAAGTCTCTTATGCTCACCACGGAATTTATTTGATCAACAATATAGTAAAACAGTGTTTGAATATACTTTAAAATTTAATTTCAGTAAAAAAAATAAAAAATAAAAATACTCCAGTCTTCAGTGTCACATGATCCTTCAGAAATCATTCTAATATGATGATTTATTATCAGTGTTGACTTAATATTTTTTTATAACCTGTGATACTTTTTTCAGAAATCTTTTGTAACAATATTCACTCCCGTTCAAAAGTTTGAGGTCAGTAATTTTTTTTTTTTTTTTTTTGAAAGAAATTAATACTTTTATTCAGCAAGGATGTGTTAAATTGATAAAAAGTGATAGTAAAGATTTATATTTTGAATAAATGCTGTTCTTTTTAACTTTTTATTCGGGTCATTGATGAATAAGGTTTTTAAAAAGTGTAAAAAAACAAACAAAATGGAGATATAATTAATTTTGAAGGTTTATTAAGTGTTAACAATGAAATTATGTGTTTTTTATAATCAATTAAAACTGCTTTTGTCATTTTTTTACAAGATCATCACATAAAGTCATTCGGTTTAACCAAACTTTTGGTTATACCGAAAGATGATATTTTCAAACAATGCTAACAGGCTGATATCTAGCTAGCAAAAGGACAATCAAACACTTTATATTTAGTACAAGTTTTTAAAATATTACAACATTTTCCATGTTTTATAGCGGTTGTACCGAATGACCTGATGTTTCGGGACATGCGTATGAGCAAGTGAAAACATGAATTTTTCAAATAGTTAAGAGAGAGTTAGTTACTTTGCTTCACGACCATGTGGTCCTTTGCAGGTGTCTGAATGATGTCACATCCTGTCACATGATATTGACCGCATGACTTCCCTTTATATTGGTCACTCCGAATGACATCAATGAAATTCATTTTTCCAGACATTCTTTCTCATAACAAAGCAACGACTTCTACACATAATTTTTATATCATTTTGCAGTATGTTGATATATGATGTTATAAAATCATGCCAGAATAAAAAATATATACATTAATTACATTTTAAGATATTTTAATCACAAGTGAAATGGCTGTATTGGCCTTTGGACGGTTAAACCGAATGACCTTTTGACACTTCAAAATCTTTAAAATACCTTTATATGTAGCAAAATATAATTTAAATTCGATAAAAAAAAGATCTAGTCTACCTTATGGATGTCATATCTTTGTTTTTTATTATTATTAATGCCTATTAAGTCCCATCACGTCTTTGACCCATTCACCAATGAATCCTGAAAAAAAGTATCACAGGTTCCAAAGAAATATTAAGCAGCACAAATGTTTCCAACACTGATAATAAATCATCATATTAGAATGATTTCTGAAGGATCATGTGACACTGAAGACTGGAGTAATGATGTTGAAATGATGTATGTATGTATGTGTGTGAAGTTGTTTTTGCACCAATGTCAAGCCATCAAGTTGCACCAAAAAAAAAAAAAGATTACCCAAAACAGGTATTATATTGTCATTTTTCCAATACACAAAACATTTTGAGTCCAATTTCCAGCAACAATAATGTGATATATACCGTTACCATGGTATAAAATTCATCATCCTGCGATATATGATTTGTCATACCGCCCACCCCTACTGCATTCATACATAAAGAGCTAGTGAACCACAGAATGAAGGCCTCTCGTTTCTTCTGTGTTCTGTCGATTAACCCCCTTCCATAATATTCCACTGATTTAATCCTCTCTATAAATGACTAATGCCCAGTGTGCTGTACACTTTGACATTATTGATGTTGATGATGATGAGGATCAGTGTAATAATTGCCTTTAATGTGGTTATTGCTATTACTGTTATTATTACTGCTAATGAAGGAAATGCTGGCCCACATCGCCTCAGCAGAAATTTCACCATGGAAATAAATGAAAAAATGTCTTTATTGGATTACACTAAAAGCAATTCCAAATAAATGGGCCTTGAATACGTCTGTGAGATGAAGATCACAAACATGTAATTTCATTGTGCTGGGAGCAGGGGCATACAACTCAGCAAGACGCAACGAGACGGTTCAGTTCGATGCGAGCGGCATATGCATGATCACACACACATGCCACGAGGTGCGGCATTTCTATTGTCTCCACGTGTTAGTGTGTTGTCAATAATAAAAAGCACTTGACAAGTTAAACAACCCTTAGCACATGATGCTTATCGGACAGTGACGGAAAGGAACCACTTTGGATACGCTGATAGGACTGGATTGATGTATAAGGTTTATTTCTAGCTCAATAAAACTTGTGTTGTCTAATTTACTGCTGTTCACAGGTGGTCTACGGCATTAATTTTTGTTGTGTTAGTCATTTCACTTATAAAAAGGAGCATCTGAGTCCCTAGATTTCACAGCAATAACTGAAATTGACTTCCGAGGGTTAGAAATAACCCTCACTCTTGTGAGGGGTGAAGAGTTGTGAAGAGTCAACAATCATCAGGTTATTTATAGAGCTGAATGATTCTGAATAAACTGAGAATCATTTGTGACACTTAAACAAAACAACATGTAATTTACTAATAGATTTTCTGACAAAAAGTTAATTTCTGCAGTCTATTTAAAATATTTGATTTAATCTGAATTAATTATTTAAAAAAAAAGAACTGTTTAAATTAATGATTCAATGACTCACTCATAAATGCTTTACTTGTTTCATTACTGGATGAAT
This sequence comes from Elopichthys bambusa, assembly GCA_037101425.1. Taxonomy (NCBI): domain Eukaryota; kingdom Metazoa; phylum Chordata; class Actinopteri; order Cypriniformes; family Xenocyprididae; genus Elopichthys; species Elopichthys bambusa. Next base: position 33,468,428 of record CM074439.1, on the reverse strand, counting down.
CGGCATTTTTGAACAAATCTATTGAATGAATGATTCAATGACTCACTCATAAATGCTTCACTTGTTTCATTACTGGATGAATCAGCATTTTTGAACAAATCTATTGAATGAATGATTCAATGACTCACTCATAAATGCTTTACTTGTTTCATTACTGGATGAATCAGCATTTTTGAACAAATCTATTGAATGAATGATTCAATGACTCACTCATAAATGCTTTACTTGTTTCATTACTGGATGAATCAGCATTTTTTAACAAATCTATTGAATGAATGATTCAATGACTTGCTCAAATACTTGTTTCATTACTGGATGAATTCGCATTTTTGAACAAATCTATTGAATGAATGATTCAATGACTCACTCATAAATGCTTTACTTGTTTCATTACTGGATGAATCAGCATTTTTTAACAAATCTATTGAATGAATGATTCAATGACTTCTCAAATACTTGTTTCATTACTGGATGAATCAGCATTTTTGAACAAATCTATTGAATGAATGATTCAATGACTTGCTCAAATACTTGTTTCATTACTGGATGAATCAGCATTTTTTAACAAATCTATTGAATGAATGATTCAATGACTCACTCATAAATGCTTCACTTGTTTCATTACTGGATGAATCAGCATTTTTGAACAAATCTATTGAATGAATGATTCAATGACTCACTCATAAATGCTTTACTTGTTTCATTACTGGATGAATCAGCATTTTTGAACAAATCTATTGAATGAATGATTCAATGACTTGCTCAAATACTTGTTTCATTACTGGATGAATCAGCATTTTTGAACAAATCTATTGAATGAATGATTCAATGACTCACTCATAAATGCTTCACTTGTTTCATTACTGGATGAATCAGCATTTTTGAACAAATCTATTGAATGAATGATTCAATGACTCACTCATAAATGCTTTACTTGTTTCATTACTGGATGAATCAGCATTTTTGAACAAATCTATTGAATGAATGATTCAATGACTTGCTCAAATACTTGTTTAATTACTGGATGAATCAGCATTATTGAACAAATCTATTAAATTAATGATTCAATGACTCACTCATAAATGCTTCACTTGTTTCACTACTGGATGAATCAGCATTTTTGAACGAATCTATTGAATGAATGATTCAATGACTTACTCAAATACTTCACTTGTTTCACTACTGGATGAATCAGCATTTTTAAACGAATCTATTGAATGAATGATTCAATGACAAATACATTTTTTACCAGTCACTTGTCACCACCTACTGGTGTAACAATGTAATTGATTCAGTCATTATTTGAAGCGCCAAGTTTCTTTCAAAAGGCGATTTGCTCTATTTTTTAATCGCTTCGGTAGACATCAGTGTTCATATCTGAACTATAAACTTTTATCCCACTTCTTCTTTTAATTAAGAACACATTTTTCCAATTAATTGTTAAAGGAGTTATTAAATCACACCGTAGCACATCCATAAATCACGTCCATAGAAACCATAGGAAGTTGAACTGGAATTAATCTGGAATGACAGCCTGATATATATATATATATATATATATAAAATAATTAAAAGTATATATGATTATATATAAAAACAATACATTTTAAATTTATTGCAAAATATGCATATATATTGAAATCTTTAAGTATTTAGAGAGCGTAGGGTGACATCATGGGATTGCGTCATGGGAGTGGGCGGAGCTAGAGATCTTTTGGCGTGTTTTGCTTGTTTTGACTGATTGGTGGAATTTTCTGTACAGCATCATGGGTAATGTAGTTTTTCACTACGAATTCTGCTGTTAAACATGGTCATTTAAAAAAATAAGCTAAAATAATGCGGGCTGACGGCTTCAACAGAAGCAAATACCATCGATTAACAACCTCGTAGCTCACAGTAGGGATGACTTTAAAGGTTTATAACTTATAAATCCATAAAAATCAATTTCCCTACAGAGAAAATGAATGGAGTTTTTACTTCCAGAACCCAACTGTGGTGCTCCATTAGATTAGATTAAAATTAGTATTATTGTAAAGTTGTTGGTTTTTTTCCAGTGTATTTTGGTGCTAGACAGATTAGTCCACTATGAACACTAAAAAAATATTGTGTGAAACAGAAAAAGCATTAAAAAAACAACAGGTTTGATGACAGAAGTTTCATATTTGGGTAAATGGTTCTTTTAAGTCAATATTGGATAGGCTAAGCTGGATGAAGCAGGCCTCTACTGCTGTTAATGTACATACAGAATTTATAGATCAGATTTATAGATCATTAAGTACCATTAGTACCACACATAGTTATTTTCCCCGCTCATCTAAAGAGACAGCAAAGAAAGTAAACGTTAAATCTCAAAGATTAATCCACAATTAACAGCCAGCATGGGAATGACACAAAGGTCACAACAAAGACATAAAAATAGAGAAGATTAGGAGCTTCTGCACAAAACAGCGAGACGCTGTGCACATTTCACACATGGAAAAGCATTGCATGTACTAAACCATTAATGTCATGAGTTGTACAAACATAACCAGAGCTGAAATACATATTTACTCTTGTGTAGCCATGTAGGTGATTTACTTCTCTGAATATTACACATGCCGAGCAGGTCTTGTGGCGTGACGTTTCTAGTTTGTATCCATGATCCCTAAACTTTCCTCCAAACACATTTTTTTTTTTTTTTTGTAAATTTTGCATGTAATGAGTTATATTTCATTACAGTTTCTCATATGTAGTGCATTATTTCATATGAAGCCCATTGTTTCTAAGCTCATTGAAAAAGCTTTATGTAATTCACTCTAATTTCATATACAATTATTACAGCATTCATAAACATATGGTGTGTGTGTGTGTGTGTGTGTGTGTAGGATACAAGAAACTAGTTAAAAGTTTTGAACTGAAAACTGTTGAACTACTAGCATTATAAATGTCAAACATTTATTTTAAATAAATCTTACACGAGTATTAAATGATCCTGTTATTTTGTAGATTATGATACCACAAAATATTAATTACACCAGCACAAAGGATTTTGACTATGTTTACATGTACAGATTTTTGTCAATCTAACTGCAGATAGCAAAAATATAACAAGAAGCTTTCTTCTCATCTTCTCATGTTTAACGTTACCTGCAAGACCAAAAACAGAAGTAGCATCCTGAAATTCTATGACTCCCAGGATATCAATAAAGCTGTCTGAACAAGCACGCACCTTCAGCTGACGGACTTTCTATTTCTGACACACTAACTCCAGCCACAAAATGTTCCCCATCTGTCTGAAATAAATAAAAAAATCATATGCATGACTCGATCTGATTGTTAAAGTAGTCACATTGTGATTATTCTTCTATTTACCCGTTATTCCAGTGTTATTTTAGTTTTATTACAGTTTTTTTTTTTTTTTTAATATATTTTTGAAGAGAGTGCATTAGTGGCCCCCTTTTTCAGCGGCGTTGATTCTGGAAGTATTTTGTCCATTCATTTCTTACATAGGGATTTCCAAAAAAGTCTTTGTTAAAGAGTTATAAGCCATGAACCAAACACAAATGAGCTACGAGGAGAATCACAACATCACAAACTTTGATTAGAGTTCAAAATTGATTTGTAAATCAGACAAAAATACAAAGATACAAGACTGTGACCTTGACGGCTTCAGTGAGGGAAAGAACTACAATCCCATGAAGCATTGCGAACAGCATAATCAAATTATAAATGGAGAAATATTAAACTACTGATTGATTATATTATATATAAATATTATATTGATAGAGCGCAGGGACTCGATTGTGTCATGGGAGTGGGCGGGACTAAAGAGATCTTTTCGACTCTCTGATTGGTGGAATTTTCTGTACAGCATCATGGGTAATGTAGTTTTTCACCACAAATTCTGCTGTTAAACATGATTATTTAAAAAAATGTTGAAATAATGCAGGCTGACGGCTTCAACAGAAGCAAATACAACCTCATAGCTCACAATAGGGCTGATTTTAAATGTTTACAAGTTATCCTTAAAAATAAATTTCCCTATGGAGAAAATGAATGGGGTTTTTGCTTCCGGAACCCGACTGTGGTGCTCATATTTTATTTTCATATTCATTTTTGTTCTAATTTCTTTATGTTCTTTTGTCATTTTTTTAAAAATATTGATAGGTTTAATTTATTTTTACGTTTTCCATTTTAGTTATTTATTTCCAAATGCCAATATTTTTTTCACCCTGGTACTTTTTTTTTTATTTACAAATATTTTTATTTTATTTCAGCTTTATTCCGGTTAGCAAATGTTTTTAATAGTTTTAGTTAACATTATTCAAGATCCTCACCGCCTCTTCCAATCAGAATTCCAGCTAAATCGCATGATTCTGATCTGATCTGC